>OY992877.1:162082879-162202879 GCA_963921405.1 Cepaea hortensis | reverse complement strand
ACTCATCCGAGGTCCATAGTTTGATCGTGCGGTGTCGAGTGGCTGCCACCGATATGCCGTGGGGAAGCTTGATGTCGGCATTCCCATGTTGTGATATCTTCTGCATTAGTGTGGTGGTCTTGGAGTTCTTGTTGATGGAGACCACTATCACATCTGGTGTCTTGCGGAGCTGGGTGATGTGTCTTCCCAGCTCGTTCTCCAACATACTCAGTATCTTGTTTGTTGGTAGCGCCGACAGTTTGGCCTCCCCAACGTTGATTTTTTATAAAGCAGAATTTTGTCGGTGAAATCCTCGGTTGTGGTTTTTCCGATGTGGTGGTCTTTGGTGAGCTGCTTGGCTGCTTCTCGTTAATGTTGTTGTGGACTTCTCCGCTGCTGCTGGCTTCAGTTATAGTCGTTGTAGTCTCTGGCGTCGGTTCAGTGACGGGAACGGCTTCAGCTGGTGTAGGAGCAGGACTGCTGTGTGTAGAAACAGAATCAACAGTCGCAGCGGCCTTCCTCACTTCTGCCTTCTTCTTCCCGGCTGCATACATGTGTCTTTTCGCGGCGTTTTAGTGCGAGCCATCCTTTGCACTGTCAGATTGCGACCTGCTTCTCGATAGAGCGAGTGAGTCGAAATGATATTGAATAGACAGTGCTATCCTTATAAACAAATCGGCACTCGAGGGGTGACCTGGTCAATATCCAGCCGGCTGCCTTCACCAGGCTGGTCCGACCTGATAGCTCAGGTCAAGTTTTAAAATCCGACTGGATGCGAACTCATGCCCCAGTCCGGCAAGCAAGTGTGCTAACCACTGCGCCACCGAGATCCCAAGTATATTTATACACAACGTAATGAACTGTAAACAATACAGTTGTCTCCCACGCACTAGAGTCGGTTCGAGCTGTCTCTCTACAAATGGCGTTGTTTGCGTATTGTTCTTGTCTTTCAAGTGGAATTGCTTACCATATCCGACTGGAGATAGATGTAGATTGGAGACACTAGGCGCTTGTTCATCTCTCCAGAACTGTCAATTAGATTGTTTCATTGTCTGTCAGAAAACTGGGCAAGTAATCAAATCAGAAGACAGCGGCCGGCTGGGTTCAGCAACAGTTCTATGACGTCACGACCGGACCCAAGTACAGTAATTACATTTATGAATGCCATTGGAGACTGTAGAAACATGAAAGTTAGGAAAAAACAGAGCCGTCAAATTGTTTGGTATAAGCAGACAGGTAATTGAAGAGACAAACATATCTACAGACATATACATGTACAGACAGACAGACAGACAGACAGACAGACAGACAGACAGATAAATAGATATATTTTGGCTAGTTTGCCCTTAAGCAAGTATTCAATAATGTAGTTGTAGTATTTTTAATGTGTAAATTGCTGTGTTACTTATAACAGTAGTTTCATAACCATGAAAAACTGTAGTTCTTCCACCACAAGTGAAGAGTACATGTCTGTTCGTCCCATTGACAGGAATGCAAAAGGTTTCAGTTTGTCTATGTGCACGGAAAAGAGCTGCAATAGTGCAGTGGCTAAGATGCTTACTTACTGATTTGGAAGCCACGTGTTCGAAACCTCTACGAGGCGTGGATTATGCTTCATTGACCTTGGCCGATCCAGCTCAAAATGAACACCAGAAAATTGTGTTTAGGAAGGTAAGAAATGAATGAAGAAATCAGGACTAAAGTGGGGGGGGGGGGGAAGCAGCGATTGATTTCATCAGAAAACAAAAAGTTAAATTATTAGGCCATATAACAAGGCTACGAAATAACAGTATACCACAACATGCATTGATGCACAAACCAAACGGAACCAGAAAAAGAGACCTAAATGTAAACGATGGACAGAGGGAATAACAGAATCCATGGGGATCACCATATATGAAGCCCATAAGCAGGCACTCTCCCCCTGTTTATGCTTCACATCGACACCGCAAGGTACCATACATCCATCCATCATGTGCCATGATGTGACCGGACCCGGAAAGAAGCCCCGGATCACGCGTGTGAAGCGGGTGTGTAACCACATGGCACACACTGGGCACAGCCAAATTATCATAACAGAACACCACAACGTCACCCATCGTAGGTTATGCTCAAGATTGCCCAATCGCCGCGACTGACGTCCGTCAATCGATGTGGACCCGAACGATCAGGACTTCTCACTGGCAAGGAACACCAGGCCTCCTAAAATCCAGCTTCCTAAAATCCAGCCTCCAGGCCTCCTTAGATCCGGGGCTTGTTTCCGGATCCGGTCAGCGATATGCACTACTGACGAGCTCAAACGAGAGCGAAACTCGAGTATAGTGCTTCCATATTGACGTGGATAGGCCTTAGGTTCATGCCAGAATACGATCAGCGTTGCCAGTGGTGGTTTGTGCTCAATATTTAAATTTCAAATCCCGAAACAACCAATAAATCAATATGATATAAATCCCTGCTTTTGATATCAATTTCCGACTGTCGGGACAAGCGACTCTAAAATAATGACTAATGAACAGTGACAGAGCCGTTTCATGGTCTGGACTTTACTATAAAGGGCAGGCAGCTAACATACCTGAGAATCTAATATACGCATGTGGCCTGGTTTGGTATAGAACTAGTTAAATAATGAACTCTAGGCAAATCGCGCTATTTCGTGGTGTACTACCATTATGTCCTGTCTGTCTGCAATATTGATGTAGGACTACCTGTTCTGTGAGCTGTGTAACTAAGATACTCCTTAAGATTATACATAGAAATATTCGCAATAAAATAGATACAATGTAGCTAAGAAAAATTTGGTTTCCGTATTAACAGCAGCACATAAGAAGCCCTTATGTTGACTGAAAAATTTATATAAACTGAGAAACATATATCTTGTTTTATAGACTGCACAGTACACAAAGAATACATGAGCAGCTACTTACAGGACATCAAGTTTTAGGATTTTAGGAGACAAATATCAGACTTACTAGTAACCCATACTGGGAACAAGTGACAGCAAATAAATATGACAATAACTGCTTATAACACACACACACACACACACACACACACACACACACACACACACACACACACACAGACACACACAGACAGACAGACAGACACACACACACACACACACACACACACACACACACACACATATATATATATATATATATATATATATATATATATATATATATATATATATATATATAATATAAACAGGGGAGTCTGACAGGAATGCGGATTATCCCTCAGTCTGCTCAACTTATGCACAGAAAGCATTTGTATACGAGTTAGACAATTACCTGAAAAGAATACCAACGAGAGCATAAGAGACAATCTTAGATATGCTGATATCACAGCCTTACTAACAGAAAGTGAACATAGGTTACAAGACCTCGTGGAGCAAGTAAAAAGCCGCATTGGATTAGATATTAACATTAAAACAAAACGAAAACTATGATAATTAGCAACGGAAATGTGAGGTAGACAATGAACACCGCAATACAGGTTTCTCATATCCTGGACGTGTAATAATGGCAGAAATGAAAACGAGATAAGAAGAGAAAATGGAAACCAAAAATATTTTCAACAACACGATTAAAAACATTACTATCAGCTAGTGAGATAAACACAAAAGAAAAGAATTGTCAAATGTTATATACTTTCTAGACGACGCAATGACACAGAAGCCTGGACAATGAACAAGCAATTAGATGATCGAAAGGAGGCCCTGGAGATTTGAATATAAAGAAGAATATGTCGTATGCAATGGAAAAGAAAGCAATTACATAAGAGACTCTAGAGAGACAGCGAATGAAATTAGAAGTGATGAATGAAATAAAGATGAGAGTAGCGAAATATTTATTTTGGAAACCTTAAAACTCATTCTTGCAAAAACCATACGTGTAGGAACAATTGAAGAGAGACGAGCAATCGATAGACAGCAACGCAAGTGGGAAGATAACACGAAGAAATTGATAAACAGCAATCTGTCAGATTGCACAACCAGGGCGAGAGACAGACAGTGTCCGGAATCCATAGTAGCCATCATTGTGGAGAAGTCACCTGATTGATTGACTGACCTGTCCACTCTAGCTGCTGGCACACAAGATGAAGGGTTACCGTTTCCGTCCCCCATATCTGCAATAAATAAATAAATGTTTAGCATATCCTTTACAGGACATCACTGTCAACATCAGCATCTTTCAGCTGTATGTTGATTTCTTGGCAAGATTACGCTCAGTAGTTTGCCATTGCTTTCTGAGCGGCCGGCTCATTATCCCGCAAGTCACGAGCGCGGGTCGAACCGCTTGCAATTCTCGCTTCGCTGCGAGGCCCTGCGTGGATAAACGGGATTACGGAGAAAGTGGTGTAACCCCTCAGCCAGAGAGACCGGCATGTCTGCAATAGATGATGTAATTATGTGGCATCGTATGGACACTGTAACCAACTTTATGATATTCGGAGTTACATAGTTAGATGCCCTCCCTTACATCATCATTCCATGTTATGTCTGCGCAAGTGAGAAAACGAAGGAAATTCTGTAACGTGGCAAATCAAATGGCACAAAATAAAACAATAAAAAACCAACATAAACATAGCACACACATGCACACAACTATATCTTCTTGACTCTACAGACGATAGTAACCTTCTTGATTATACAAGCGATAATAACTTTCTTGTCTTTGGAAATGATAGTAACCTTCTTGTCTGTAGAAATGATAGTAACCTTCTTGTCTGTAGAAATGATAGTAACCTTCTCGACTGTAGAGATCATAGTAATCTTCTCGACTGTAGAAATGATAGTAACCATCTTGACTGTACAGGTGTTAATAACCTTCTCGACGTTTGGTGCAGGAGAGCCTGGCATATGATACCACAACATCCAGCTTAAGAATGGAGGTGGAGGCAGTCACTGCGGCTCTCCGCTGGATGGAGAATACGACACACACAGACACACACATCGTGATTGTAACTGACTCAGAAAGCATGCTGACGAGGGTGAGGACGGGCAGGCTTCGTGCGGAGCGGCTTGCTTCGCTTCGGAGGTCACGGGTGACAAGCATCGCCTGGATTTATTCTCCGGGGCATGCCGGTGTGCTGGGAAATGAACAGGCGGACAGATTGGCTGGCTCTGCAGAACTTGGTGGAGTATTGATACATGACAAGGCAGACGTGGTTGCGGCCTTGTGGGAGCACGTGTACACCTCGGAGGAGCAAATGGATTACCATGGTCTGGCAAGAATGAGACAGCGAGGAGTGACGAGAGGATCTGGCCTACGCTCAGAGGAAAGGCGAGACGGACATATAATCAGATTGCTACTGGTACTATTGGTGTTGGAACTCTTCGCTGGTTGCTGAGGATGGGGACGGAGCGCTTATGGGAATGCCCCGAAAGCTGTGATGTCGATTCCTAAATCAATCAATCAATCAATCGACTGTAGAGATGATAGTAACTACCTTGTCTGTACAGATGCTACTAACCATATTAACTGTAGAAATGCTAGTAACCATCTTGACTGTAGAGATTATACTAACCATCTTGACTGTATAAATGATAGTAACCTTCTTGACTCTACAGATGATAAGTTAGTCGCATATATTTTACAGGACGTTGCAGTCAGAACCAGCGTGTTTTGCTGTTGTGATCTCTTGGCAAGTTTACGTTCAGTAGTTTGTCAATACTTTCTGAACGACCGGCACCCATACCATTTCGTGAAAAACCAACACAAGACGGTCTGCTGCTAAATCGCCGGCAGCTTTGATTCGAACGCGAGTATGCGGGATTACGAACTGCTTCAGTAACACTTTCGCCACGGATCCGGCTGTACAGTTGATAGTAACTTTATAATTGTAGATATAATAGTAACCATCTTGATTTTACAGATGATAGTAACCTTCTTGACTGCAGAGATGATAGTAACCATCCTGACTGTGAAATGATAGTAACCTTCTTGACTGCAGAGATGATAGTAACCATCCTGACTGTGAAATGATAGTAACCTTCTTGACTGCAGAGATGATAGTAACCATCCTGACTGTGAAATGATAGTAACCTTCTTGACTGCAGAGATGTTAGTAACCATACTGACTGTGAAATTATAGTAATCTTCTTGACTGCAGAGATGATAGTAACCATACTGACTGTGAAATGATAGTAACCTTCTTGACTGCAGAGATGATAGTAACCATCCTGACTGTGAAATGATAGTAACCTTCTTGACTGCAGAGATGATAGTAACCATCCTGACTGTGAAATGATAGTAACCTTCTTGACTGCAGAGATGATAGTAACCATCCTGACTGTGAAATGATAGTAATCTTCTTGACTGCAGAGATGATAGTAACCATCCTGACTGTGAAATGATAGTAATCTTCTTGACTGCAGAGATGATAGTAACCATCCTGACTGTGAAATGATAGTAACCTTCTTGACTGCAGAGATGATAGTAACCATCCTGATTGTGAAATAATAGTAACCTTCTTGACTGCAGAGATGATAGTAACCATCCTGACTGTGAAATGATAGTAACCTTCTTCATTGCAGAGATGATAGTAACCATCCTGACTGTGAAATGATAGTAACCTTCTTGACTGCAGAGATGATAGTAACCCTCTGACTGTGAAATGATAGTAACCTTCTTCACTGCAGAGATGATAGTAACCATCCTGACTGTGAAATGATAGTAACCTTCTTCACTGAAGAGATGATAGTAACCATCCTGACTGTGAAATGATAGTAACCTTCTTCACTGCAGAGATGATAGTAACCATCCTGACTGTGAAATGATAGTAACCTTCTTGACTGCAGAGATGATAGTAACCTTCTTGTTGTTGAGATGGTACCTTTGAGATGGTACCATCTAGACCAGTGGTTCTCAATCGGTGGGGAATCTCTCCCCCACCCCAGCCGGGGGGGGGGGGGATTTAAGGTTTCCAAGGGGAGGGGGGAAATTAAAATTATTCCAAGATCGTGTTAATATAAGAACCGATTATTAATATGGTTTTTCCCCCAACACTTTACCGTTCTGTACTTCTGAAATTCGTTTTATAACGTAAGCAGACCCACAAATCACGTTTTATGTAGACGTCTAGACGAGTTCTAGTGTTATTACATTTACCTCCCATGTTTACGTATACTGTGTAGGAGCGGGATTTATAGGGAGGAAATACGAAAAGGGAGAAGGGGGGAGGGAATGACATTCTGAACATATGGTGAAAGGGTGTATGGGCCAAACAAGGATGAGAACCACTGATCTAAACTGTACAGGTGATTGCAACCTTCTTGACACGTCTCCTCCTCTTCTTGTTCATGCTCCTCCTGTTACTGATACTGCCGTCTCTTCCTCCTCCTCCTCCTACTGCTTCCTCTTTGATGAATACACCGATAGGCATATTCTCTTCAAGAGCTGGCTGTAGAGATGACAATCCGTCATAACATTTTTAGCAGTTTTATTAATCCACGTCTGGGTAGTGGTGAAGCATGAGCACATGTATGACAATCATTTCAATATTTGTACACTGGTCCACGGCTTTGTCTAATTCGTTATATCATTTATCTATATCTTTTTCTTTACAGTCTGCTGTTGGCGCATATACTTGTATTATGTTAATATACACAGGTTTGCCATGGAGTTTTAGTAATAATACCTAATCTGAAATTGTTCAAAATTCTTTTACTGACGTAGCACTCATTGTATCCAAAATGATGCCAACCTTCCTCCTGAGTAAATCTCTTACCTATACTTATCTTAATATTGTTTTCCTTGAACCTGGCCGTCCCATTTCACTAATTTCTAATATATTTATCTTCATTCTTTCCATTTATTTCTTGATATTATCTAATTTTCCATTCTGGCTAAGTGTTCTGACATTCCATGTACCAACAAGTACTGTACTTTTAACATTTAATTTGCATACCGTTGCTTGATGGCGATCGGGTATCACCTGTAGCACATGATACTCTCTACCGGACGAAGAGACTCCACTTGAATCTCCATTAACGTCGTTATCTTTATAGATATTATTTACAGGCATGATTTTCTTGGGAAAATAAATACAGCGGTAGCTTCTCATTGCCTTCCACAGGTTTATGTATGGTTGATTCCACTAGTCTTTGCCTAAAATACAGACCATGCAAGGCAACAGGGGGTGTCTTTTACCCGCCGATGGCCACATCGCACAGATTTGATGTTTTTATAGAGATATCTGCCTTAGCAACTATCTTGCCTCCTCTCAGTGACAACCGCAATCAAGCTCTCTTCTCTTCTTCAGCGTTCCGAGCCATTGAGGTTCTTTGCTGCAAATACAATCCGTCTCCATTCGTCTCTCTGGTGGACCTTCTCTTGCCAGTCGTTGATTCCAAGTGCTTGTAGGTCTGTACATGTATTATCTCTCCACCGCCTTCATGGTCTACCTCGGGGTCTACGGTCATTTATTTCCTGAGTGTAAGCGAGTTTTGTTTCCCTATTATCTTCCATTCTTTCTATATGCCCCAGCCATTGTAGTCTATTAGCCTTCATCATACCAGTGATTAGTGGGGACTTAAACAGATCATAAATGTCTTTGTTACTTCTTCTTTTCCACTCTCCACTTTGTGTATCCCTAATGGGTCCAAAGATGCGTCTTAAAATTTTGTTCTCAAAGGTTTGTAACAAGGCTTCGTCTCCTTTCGTTGTACTCCAGGTTTCAGAGCCATGCAGCACAACTGGTCTGATCAGTGTTTTGTACATTGTGATTTTGGTGTTACGAGATAGCGCCTTTGATTTTAGTAGATGTTGTAGTGCATAGTATATCTTATTTCCAGAGTTGATTCTAGTTTGTATTTCTTCCCTTATGATGTTGGAGCAGTTGAAGATTGTACCCAGGTATTTGTATGTTTCCGTTCTTTTAATGGTCATATTATCTATTTGTATGTGGCCAGAGTTTCTAGCTATTCCGTCTCTTGAAATTACCATATATTCTGTCTTATCTTGGTTGATAACCAGCCCCATCTGTTGGGCTTTTCCCTTTAAGTGAGTCAATATTTCCAATGTCTTTTGTTCACTTTGCCCTATAATATCTATATCATCTGCATAACCAAGCAGCTTGGATGTTCCTCCAATATCACATTCCTCCTTTACCTTCCTTACAACTTTCTCTAGAGCCAGATTGAAGAGTAGCGGCGATAGTGCATCACCCTGTTTCAAGCCAGATGTTATTTGGAAGGGGTCTGATTTCCTGCCTTTATATGTTACTATATTATAAGTATCTTCCATGCATAGTCTGGTCATGTTGATTAACTTCCTTGGTATTCCAAATTCCTGCATAGCATTCTATAGACTATTCCTATGGACACTATCATAAGCCTTTTTAAAATCCACAAAAATGTTATGGGGATCTCTTTTATATTCCCAATGTTTCTCGGCTATTTGTCGTAAGATAAATATCTGATCTATTGTTGATCTGTTTTGTCTAAAACCCGCCTGGTAGTCACCTAATATGTCTTCTGAATATGGTTTTAGTCTATTTAGTAATACTGCGGATAGTATCTTATAGCTTGTGGACAGTAGTGATATTCCTCTATAATTTCCACATTGGAACTTGTCTCCTTTCTTAAAGATAGGTATCAATAATGACTCTTTCCAGTCATGGGGTAATTCTTCTGTCCTCCAGATTTTTATTATTAGTTCGTATAGCTTTAGATGTAATGCATGGCCACCTGCCTTTATAAATTCAGCAGCAATTCCATCAGTCCCAGTTGCCTTATTGTTTTTAAGTCGTGTGATTACATATAGGATTTCTTCAAATGTAGGTTCTTCAATTTGTGGTTCGCATGTTAGAACCTCTTCCTGTGGGAAAATGTTACTTGGAGCTTCACAATTTAGTAATTCAATAAAATATTCTTTCCATGTGTTGCACATTTCCTCATTGGTATTTATCATATTCCCATTTTTGTCTTTTAAACCATATGTGTTTTGTTGGTGCCCTCGTTTCATTGACTTCAGTTCTTTAAAAAATTTTCTGGATTCATTTTTCTGGTGATTAGTTTCCATATCTTTGATTATATTACTCATATATTCTCGCTTCTGCTGTCTGACTATTTTTGTAGCCTCTTTACATTCATTTCTATAATGTTCTTCCTTTTGGATGTTATTGATGTCATTTAACCATACATGTCTGGCATTCTTCTTCCTAATGACTGCTTCTTCCCATTTTTGATTGAACCATCTGTTCTTTCTATGCGTGGTTAACACACCGAGACATTCTTCTGCGGTAGACTGAATTGTATTCTTGATGTTCAACCAAGTTTGGTCAACGCTTTCCTCCAAAGGGTTTTGCAGAGTTTCAAGTTTACATTTTATTTCATCTGTAAATTTCTCTTTGACTGTAATGTCTTGCAGTTTTTCTCTGTTATATGTTGGGTGTAATCTTTGTAATCAAGCTAGCAACTTTAAAACTACTGAATATCAAATACGGTACACACAGCCTGCAGTGCTATTGACAGATGCAATGTGTGGGTATTCATCATCAAGATAATAAAGTGAGGGCTCTTCATTGTTCTTCCATGTCAAATACTTCTTTCAGTTTCTTATGTGATCACGCGGTGATGTGGACTTTATCAGACCAACCGCATTTATTTCCCAATATATTCCTGGTGTTCATTATAGGCCGGGCCAACTTGGAAGCCCACATATAATAATAAAAACAAACCGCCCCATTAGAATTCGAACCTATGACCACTGGGCCGGGGAGCAAGCGTGTTATCCAATCGCTTCCACGGTTCCCTATACACACTCGTACTTAGCAAATGTGTCCGCAATCTGTAGTTTTATTTACATTCCTTCCAGGGGATCTCTATCTGTGCTTTGATACGCCCTGGTCTAGAACACATAAATAAAAGTAATGCAGGATTATGGGAACAATGAGAAGAAAACACAGAGGTGAGACGCAAGGTAAGAACGTTACACAGTGTGTTAAACACGGCTTGGAAGAAATCATGTGAGGATACATGAAAACACCTGGAGCTGAATCCAGGGGCAGCAGAGACTGACGCTAGTTCACACATACACACACAAACGCGCCTGCATGCACCCATACACGCACACATGCACGTGAGGCACGATGTGGTTCAAACCACCATTATCTCACAGTGTCTTGTCCTGTGCAGAACTTTCCCACATAAGTTTGTCGGAAATTCTCCCTATCTTAAACCGTATTTCCCTCCCCCGATGTGTCTCCACCTTGCCGTGGTGGGGGAGCTTGCGTGTCCCATCGACCCCATGTGCTTGCCGATGGATGAAAACTATATATCGGACAGCTCTTGGGATAGGGACCAGACTAAGAGAGACACAACCTGCTGCTCTGCAGGTAGACTGAGGATAACAGTCAAAAGATTAAATCAGGTACACGAAGGCAGAAGACCTTGGTCCGGACAAAACTATAAGGCTCTCTGTCAAGGGCTGTGGCTGAAGCCACAAACCCGCGGATCTGAGAGACGGGCCGATACACACCTACCGATAAATAGAGGTACTGAGCACGCTACATGCCCAGTTCTGATACTTGTTTGAAGGCTCTCAGCTGGGGGATATGACGGATTCCCGGATGAGAGGGCCTGGCCGTTTCTCACTCACTGCTGCACGGAGGTAAGGTGCTGAGCCGGCAGCACATGTAGCCTACCTCGTGAGCGAGAATAAAAATGCAGAAAGTGTCCCAGTCGAATGAAATGGCTATGAAAACTGTCTGTATCTAACACATAGAGTGTAGACAAAAGTGAAAAAACGTCCCAATAACACAAAATGGAACGCACGACTAGCGAATCCATTGCGTGGTCCGAAGTCAAAAGCAAAAGCTTACCGAACGGATGTCGCCCGCAGTCTGACCGTTCCTGGTGTGTGCTTGAGCGACCAGTAAGTAACAAGCGAGATGCCCAACACACGGAAGTGCGGAACTAAAGCAGCCATGAGCAGGACGTCGCAACTCCTTGGGTGAGCCCAGTCTCAGAGCAATATGTGCCGGCTCTACAATTATGGAAGCCTCCTTGGATAGCCTTGGATAGACCCATGGTCTGCCCCTGCCTTCCCTTGAGGGTTAACCGTGATGTCGATGATCGTTCTATCCTGACCAGCTGAGATGTGGGCGACATCACAACAAAAAGTCTAACTTGCCTCGAAACCCGAGGAAGCTAAGCTCATTAAAAAATGCCTGCTGAAGACGGAAGTGCCGTCCTACGGGTGGCAAACTAAAAATTGGCACTACGCATTTACGTCCGAGTGAAATGTCTCGTCCGAATGTCTCTCGTGCTAGGAACAGCTCTGACTACCTAGTTTCCGAATGCCGCTCTTGTTCGGAACAGCTCTGACTAGGTAGTTTTCCGAATGTCTGTCGTGCCTGGAACAGCTCTGACGGGCGCAACGACAAGCACATGTCCGAAAACTCGCTGAGTGCATACCATTTGCAGACCTGTCTGGTTTTGTGCGGGAATGGCCCGGGGCGAACGAAATGCCCAATATATTGAAGTGAGGAATTAAAGCAGCCATGAGCAGGACGTGACGAATACCTTGGTGAGCCCAGTACCAGGGCGCTATGTGTCGGCCCTGCAACTATGGAAGCAACCTTGGATGGCGGAAAATGCTATGGACTGTCCCTTCCTTCTCTTGAGAGATGACCGAAGTCCTCGACTGTTCCAACTTGACCAGCTGAGATGTGGACGGTACCACAAAAGTGAGAGTCTCCCAGGAATGCTAACCTGGTCAAAAATGCACGCATATGCCGGATGTGTTGACCTAAGGGTTTTCAACCCAAGGGTGCCTAACGCACACCGCAATGACATCTGAAAAAAAACCCACTCCGGATGAACGAAAAGAAGAAGAAACCGTATTTCCTGCTTCTGTTCCTGTCTTGTGCAAATTATCTGTCACACCTTGAATCCATCTAAGTTGTTGTCTTCCAATTCTCCGCTTTCTCTGGTGCTCCTCCATGCATAGTTTTCTTTCCCAGACAATCATATCTGTTTATTTGTTTACAAACCCAAAATATTTCATTGTCCTCAATTTAATTTGTCTTAAAAATCCATCCGTAGACCACTTTGCGTTGATTTTCACAATGGTATGTCAAAAAGGCCGGTCTCCCTGGCCTAGAGGTTAACGTCTTTCTCCGTAATACCGTATATCCACGTGAGGAACGTAACCTGCGCGAGAATCTGTAGCGGTACTCACCGTGTTGGTAACTTACGGGGTATGTGAGCCGGTCGCTCAGAAAGCAATGGCACTCTACTGAGCGTAATCGTGCCAACAAATCAACAATCAGCTGAAAGATGCTGATGTTGAATGCAATGTCCTGTAAAGGGATATGCGAACCCCCCAAAAATGTCAAAAACAATAGAACACCATCCAAAGCAAAAAAAAAAAATAAAAAAAATGCCGAGAAAATCGTAAAAAAAAAAAAAATGCAGCTGTTGGTTACGACGTCCACATACAAGTAACTTTTAATAACCAAACGTCTTCAGTACCTAATTGTGGTTGGATAGACACGTTTTATTTCTGGTCACAATAATTTTGTTGACTATTATATGTTTCTGGCGGACCCGTTAGCATAGCCGATAGTTGGTTACGCTGATATTCTCATGAGCGCATTCGGACGCTGGTTTGATGCCGCCGTTCGTCGTCCGCCAACACAGGACACAACTGGCATCTATTCCTCCGTGCATTCAGGTATACAACATGTTTTGACTCTATCACATTACAGAGCAATAGCAAGTTCCTGCTACGTGACACGTTTTTTGTTGCTATAGTTTTCTAGTTTCTGTGGACAAAGGCTTGCGAACGCGGTTCGTGAGCCGCTTACCAGGCGTTCGAAACGCAGCCGCGACCGATTTGTGCAGCAGACCGTGTCGCGTTGTGTTATAACGTGCTGGTATGGGAGCCGGTCGTCCAGAAAGCAATGGCAAATTACTGAACGTAACATTTGTCTAGTACATCAACAGCAGCTGAAAAATGCAGGTGTTGACTGCAACGTCCTGCAAGGGGTATGCAATATATAAAAAAAAGTTTTCTAGACATCTGTAACGAGGGTAGTCTGCTAATGCTCGTGGCTGAAAACTGAATATATTCTAGTCTCGTTAGCTAATTTTGTATCAGACATCCGGCGGCGAATTTGTTGGTTACTTCATGAACTTTATGTATTATTATCATCTTCCACGTTTCTCGTTAGTCGTCATGAGGCTGAACAGCTGACGTTCTAGTGCTCAATGGCACTGTCTTGTGCCATTCTGTGAGATTGTACATTATTTTTGATGTCGTCAATCCATTTTCTTCTTGAGCGCTCTCTTGCTCTCGTATCAAATCTTCTTTGATGTATCGCCAGTGCTGGTAACTGATGGTGTTACATGCTAACGAGATGACCTAACCTAAGAATTTTTCCTGAGATACAAATACAGTATTCTGCTGGTCATTGTATTGGATGTTTTTTCCCCACATATTTAACTTAGTGTGGATAGTACAGCGGTTCTAACTTCACGGCAGCGGGTCGTCCTCATTATGCTCCGTTCCTGTGCCAGTGAATATCACTCAAAATGCTCCTCACTGCCTCATGTTAAAAGTGGAACAGACAGGAGTTTGACAAACCAACAGCCCGCACAGGTACACTGTGCATAATGCTGCCGTCAGAATGCCAACACAAAAGTCATCCACGAAAAATACAGTTGATCGTGGATGGAATCGGCAGTCACCAGAAAACCAACAGCCACACATTACTGCATAAGGCAATCCAGTCAGTTCAAAGACATGCCGGCCGCCATAATTCCGAACATGCAGTTCACGCTACAAACAACCGCGGACAGATGTGAAAGCATTCCACACGAAATTCACAGCTCATAGTGTCGCACCACGCACTCAACTCAGTAGCAGGAACCATGCACTACCAGTCCAACATGCGAATGCAAACCGCATCCACAAGCATAAACATCCCAGAGGCCTTAGCCGTTCAAATGCCCATCCTCCATGTTGGGGACCTGAATTCCCATTACCACATCACTGACCACTAACAAACAGGCCTTGGTGGACCACAATGGGGCAAAAGGCACATAATGGGACTAACAGGCCTTACAAATATTGCCTATCCTTTTCCAAACTGATCCTATGAATGCCGGTTGTCAATCGCCTGGAACGTTTCTTTCATCCCAAACTACACTAAAAGGTCTTGTTAGCCATTTAATTCCCGTTTTCCCGACACACCTGAATAGCTTCTGTGGTTATTCCACCTGAACCCGGTGATTTGATTTAAGAACTTTTCCGTATAACTAATTTTACTTCTTGCTGAGGTTTAATTGTATACCGTCTATCATTGCACGCCTGAGCAGAGAAATATATCATTTTCACATAAGGCTATGGTTA
This sequence comes from Cepaea hortensis, assembly GCA_963921405.1. Lineage (NCBI taxonomy): Eukaryota > Metazoa > Mollusca > Gastropoda > Stylommatophora > Helicidae > Cepaea > Cepaea hortensis. Next base: position 162,187,532 of record OY992877.1, on the reverse strand, counting down.
CGTTAATTTTTTTCGTATTCTCTCTCTCTCTCTCTCTCTCTCTCTCTCTCTCTCTCTCTCTCTCTCTCTCTCTCTCTCTCTCTCTCTCTCCAGATCTAATAAAATAAAATGATCATGGCAATATAAGATTAGTATACTGGTTCTATTCCAAGCAGTCGTAAAATCTAATACTTCAGTACAGTTACAAGTCAAGAAACCTCCTTAAATGTCCACCATAACGTCCACAAGTGCTCTTTTCAAAAGTGAATTTCACTAAGTGAACTAACTCCATAGCACCAACGAGGATCCATAATGTCTGTAAGCTAAAACTACACATGCTATAAATATTCGTTTTTATGGGACCGCTATTTGCATATCATTTACAGGACGTAGCAAGCAACTTCAGAATATTTTGGCTGTTTGTGATTCCTTGGCAAATTTATGTTCAGTAGTTTGCCATTGCTTTCTGAACCACCGGAACTCATAAGATTGCATGGAAATCAACGCAAAGCGGTCTGCTTCCAAATTTCCCGCTGCTATGTTTCGAATGCAGTATGCGTAATTACGAATTGCATCCGTAAAAATCATTCGCCACAGAGCCGGCTTTATTATGGGTAAATTATTAAATTTTGACATTTACTCCCTTATTTGAAACGTTAGCTGTCTGATTAACTATTTGAAATTAGCTGTATGATTAACTATTTGAAACGTTATGTGTCTTATTAACTATTTGAAACGTTATGTGTCTTATTAACTATTTGAAACTTTAGCTGTTTGATTAACTATCTGAAACGTTAGCTGCCTGATTAACTATTTGAAACGTTAGCTGTCTTATTAACTATTTGAAACGTTAGATCTCTGATTAACTATTTGAAACGTTAGCTGTCAAATTATCTATTTGAAACGTTAGTTGTCTGATTAACTATTTGAAACGTTAGCTGTTTGATTAACTATTTGAAACGTTATTTGTCTTATTAATTATGTGAAACGTTAGCTGTCTGATTAAGTATTTGAAACGTTACCTGTCTGAGTAACTATTTGAAACGTTAGCTGTCTGATTAACTATTTGAAACATTAGCTGTCTGATTAACTAAAATTCGCCGGTCCCTTAGTTGACCAACATTCACCGTGTGCTATAACTGCCTGAGTTAGCGGCAGACGTGAACTTCTCATACAGCACTTCCCCGGATGTAGTTTATGCGAAGGCATATTCACTTCATGACTCTAAGTGAACGCAGTTTCACAATCCTGGGTTCGAAGTCAGCCGAAGGTGATTAGGGGGGAGGGGAGGTGGAGGCAGATAGCTTTGCGTTGATTTTCACAATAGTGTGAGCGTGGGCCTCTCAGAAAGCAATGGCGAACTCATCCTCATCAAGTTCCCTGCCAGCTGGCGTAGGGGTTCATGGCTCTCCACAGATCTCGGTCTTTGGTTTTCTGGATCAACTCTGCTGCTGATATTCCTCAATGCCACCCCTGGATTCCATCCAGCATCACTTCTCTTGGTCTGCCTATGCCTCTCCTCCCCTCGATCTTTCCAGTTGTCACGATGTTCTTCAATGCCTCTCTTCTCATCACATGACCGAAGAAAGATGTTTGTCTTTTTCTTATTGTTGTATATAATGTTCTAGTTTCATTAGCCTGTTTTAGGCAGTCGTTGTTAGTTACTCTGGCAGTCCAAGGAATTCGCAACATTCGTCTCAGGAACCACCTCTCTGTTGCTTCTAATTTCTTCTTAATTTGTTCATTTACATTCCAAGATTCACTGCCATACAGCAAAACTGGTTCTACATGGCGAACTGCTGAAGTTAATTTTTTTTAGACATTCTCAAATGCTTGGGTTTATGGCGACGTCCTGCAAAAAAGAACATGCAACTAACTTTAACTAGGGCACTCATGTTGCCATTTGTCACAAAAGACGAAATATAAGTGAAGTTTATACTGATTGACACAAAAAACACATCTTTTCATTTGCCATTTAATATCCGAGCTTCAAGTCGTGTTGTTTTTGTTGGCTCCGTACGTTAGCGCAACAGATGCTAAGCTTCTCGGTTGTACATAAATTACCATTAATTAGTTCTGTGAAACACGATTACCGTTTCCTGTTTCAGACATCTGCACTCACATAAACATATTTCAATGCAACAGGTGACATAACGGAGGCGTTGTTATCTGCGTACAGCGTACACAGTTGTATATTTGGGAGGAAGCAACATTACGCAAGCAAACATTTCTTACGCAACAGGGACCATACGGTCTTGGTAGACCGATAGATATCCCACACGTTTTCATCGAAAAAGAATAAGAATAAAATACAAGGTATGAAAGTAACAAACGTTTACAACATTTACTTCAAGTCATGAAATGAAATCAACGAACTAAATTAATACAGTAAACACATGTTATTTTTACTATAACCGTTTTCATCAGCCATACACTTCCTTACAAATACGCGTTTGTTCCGACTGACAGTGGCAATTATGTCCTATTGATTATGTGGGTACTGCTTTTTACATCGTGGTTGCCTATATTCTGTTTGAAAATAGTTGTCAATCTCTGCACCAAGGCGAGCAATATCCGATATACGTGGAGCCGTGAAACTGTTTTTTTTTTTTTTTAAATATAGCTCTAAACTAAAAAAAAATTATCCCGTCATTGCTATTTTAATTTTTGTGTTAAGAGTTTTCAAACAGCAGTTTGGTTTGTGCTTATTTTGTTTTTCATGTACGCGTATATGTTTTTCCACGCCTAATTGGCGCGTTTTAAGAAAGACACAGAGAAATACATTACATAATAGTATTTTAAAGCAGACTGCTAAAACATGGTGGGCTACATGCCGAAACATTACCAATTATTCCACATAGTGGAACGCAGAGGTGTTTCCAAGGCACCAGGGCCGGGTTATATACTGGCCAAGACCTATTGACACGTCCTCGTCGAGCGTCCTGGGTCCCTTCGGGGTCCTGGCTAAAGTCAGTAGGATCGCCGATTCCTCCGAAGTCGGAGAGTGTCTGCCTGTACGGCGAGGAACCACCAGTCTGCACACCAATAAGCCAGACTTGGGACAACGGATACTCACGCAAACCTCAGGTCCTGTATGACATCACACTGATGTTGGACAACAGGATGTCTTCATCCGACATACAGGACTTCGCGTTGGAGCTCAAGCCAACGAACACAAGCAAGCAAGCATCCCACAGTGGCGTTAGTGTGCTACCGAGATCCTTAAGTAGCTGCAAAATCCAGTCAGTCAGAAGTCTAAGATAACGAAAAAAAAAAAAGCCAAGAGGAAAGTAGGGCTTTTCTAGAAGAGCTACAGTAAGATGGGGAGAGAAAACCGCAAGGAGTATGGATCATAGATTTTCGTCTTTTCAACTAATACAAAATAAATAGAGGTACACGGCAGTAAAGACACACGAATAAGAGAAGTAAAGATAGAATTGAAAAAATATGTGGAGGCAGTAAACGGAGTTGGGTGAGAGCCTCTGTCATAATTAAGGATACAGAGTGAAAGAAGAAGAGGAATCCTACAATGGAGCTGCAAAATGGAAATGCATTTAACCACGAAGCCATCAACTCGGAAATGTTGTTTGGTGTATAAAGGTAATTTGATACAAGTATTTCCGACTCTCACTTCCTCATCTTATGTCATGTTTTCTCCCAGTGATAATATTTCTGTTGCCTTTCTCTGTAGCTTGAGTTTTGACGTTTATACCCACTACACTGTTTATGCTCCACAACCTGACACTACAAATTCTTAAGACTGATAAATTTTCGTATATAGCCATATGTATTCTTGATGTTTCGTACTGACTGGCACTGCTGATGTTGTCTCTGCTTAACCGCCACTCGGTGCTTTTGTTTCAGTGATATAATAGTAAACAATATTGCAATAGTTATTTCTCTGCAGCAGTTCATTTATCTAGAAGCTATCACAGTAACAGATCCACCTCTTTAGTAATTATGTTCATGAAGCAGTTTTGACTTTGTAATATTTCTACATCTATTGCAGTTCATTTTCGCAATAGTTCTGTCACCCGTTACAGTTAGTAATACTTTTATAACTGCCCTGTCTCAATAAAGGTGTTGCCTCTGTAACAATCGTATTTCTGTAACACATTTTATGTCTGTCAGTTTTATCTCTGTGCATAGCTGAATGGATAAGAGCGCTCGTTCTTAAACATCCTGTGTGCTGATTCCGAGATTACGGTTTCAACCCATACACAAGGGTCCCATACACAAACATCCTGTGTGCTGATTCCGAGATTGCGGTTTCAACCCATACACCGGTCAGTTCTGTTATAATGTTGACTCCTCATACTTGATGTAAATTGCAAGTACCTCTGAGGTCGGAATGGATTCGCCGGTTGGCGAGGGACACTGGTAATAGGGAAAGCTAATTCACACGCAAATATCAGCCCAGTGCACTAAACAATAGTAGCAGCACGTGTATGGACGATTTTCAATTCAAAGTGAGCGAACGTTAAAAAATCAAAACAATGTTTTCCGTCATGAATTTGAATAACGCAGACACAAACAATAGATTGCACGATTTATTGCCTGGTATATTTTGCTGCGTCTCGTCAGGTACATATTGCAGAATTCACACAACATAAAGTAAAATAACCAGATAAATCTTTTTAGTTGAAATATACACATGTTCTCACAGTAATGCCAATTGTCTACCACGGTAATTTTAAACGGACTATCTGTCTTTCTGTTTGCACAAAAGTGGCCTATATAGATGAATCATTATTACTATTAGTATTATACTATTACTATATTAAACAATATTGTGTGTATTAAACAACAAGTGAAACGCATTGTCTCTATCAATCACATGGCCAGTTTCCAAAACGTGCCATGCAATTAACGATGCAGGAGGTTTGTGTTGTATCGGTCTTGCTAGGCTCCCATCGCCTGTGTGTAGTGTCTTGTCAATCCAATTAGGTATTTGTTCAACGACCCTGCTGTTTAACTGCAGCTCTGTTCTGCCGATATAGGTGGACTGGCACCTGCATGTGAATTGGTAAATGCAATTGGATTTGGCGTACAGAGGAACATATTCTTTAACTGAACTGCTGGGGTGGGAATATGTGTGGTTCTTTACCTAATAACTGGAGTTGCAGCACACAATGTTCGGCCGACTGCTGTAATGAGCCGGTCATGTAGACGTTGCATTACGTCATCCCATCGAAAGGCTAGCTGGATAAATACCTTGAGTTTAGGGACTATAGTTTCGTCTGGTTTTGGTTTCGGTTGTTGGCAGTGGCGCTTTATAAATCCTGCGGAGTACTCATTCAGGTGTAAGACATTCTTCAGAGTTTCAAATTCCTCTGTCAGTGTGTCTTGGTTGCATATCTTCCTAGCAGGTTAGATAGGGTCCGTACTAAGCCCCGTTTGTATTGGACAGGTGCGAAGCTCTGAAAATTTAAGTATTGGCCAATCCATGTTTCTTTACGGTACACCGATCTTTGAATTGTGACGTCGTCTCTACGTCTCATAAGAATGTCTAGGAACAGGAACACTTCGTTGTGTTCGTGTTCCATAGATAGAGAGATGTTTTTATGCGTCATGTTCTTTATGGCCTGGAACGATGTTGCTTGTAGCTCGTCTGGGGTGATAATTAATATATCGTCCACATAACGACGGTAGAAGACTAAGTTTTTAATGTCTGAGGGTCTCTTTTCTTCTAAATGTGCCATGAAAATGCCGGCTAGAATAGGACCAAGAGGACTCTCCATGGCCACTCCGTCAATTTGGCGGTATGACTTATTTGTTTGCTCGAAAACTGAATTTTATGTTGGCGGTACATAGTACTAATAGCGTCTCCAGAATAGCTGTTGGTATGCCTAGATTTTAGTTGTTTGTCTTTAATGCGTTCACTTATTATTTTCACTGTCTCATATATTGGATATAGCTTCGCTATTCATCAACGTGCCATATATATATATATATATATATATATATATATATATATATATATATATATATATATATATATATATATATATATATATATATATATATATATATATAATGAGTACTGAAATGTCATATATAACCTGTCTTGCTTTATGGCAGTGAATCATGGAACGTTAGTGAACAAATTAAGAAGAGCTTGGAAGCAGGAAGGATGTTGTTACTGAGATGAAACTTGCGAATACTGTGGACTTTTAGAGTAACTAACAAGACTTCCCGAAAGAGCTAACGAACGTAGAACATTATCTACAAGTATAAGGAAGAGATAAACAGTGTTCTTTGGTCATATAATGTGAAGAAATAGGATTGGAGAAGGTCGTAACTACTGGAAGGATCTATGTAGTAAGAGGCAGATGCAGACAGAGAGACATGCTTGATAGATGCAATGAGATGGTGACATAGAAGGATATCAGGTGACATAGAGGGATGTTAGAGCTAAGTTGATCCAGAGCACCAAGGGCCGAGATCTGTGGAGAGACATGAACGCAAAAGCCAGTTGGTAGGGCACACGATGATGATATATCATGAACGTAAAATGAAAATATTGTGCATTTCCAGACAAATTTCGATATAGCAACAATGTTCTTTAAACTTAAATAAGAAACAATTATAGCTTTACTCATTTCATGACTACTGTCATAGTTGATCAGTGTCTTGTTTTTATAACGAAACCAAACTCTTATGCGTGTTTCTCATTGTGTGTATGCCGGCTCTGTAGTTAAGGGATTACAAATGCAATTCATAATCCCGCATACCGTGTTTTAAACACAGCTGCAGGCGATTTGGAAACAAGACCGCCTTGCGTTGGTTTCCATACAACGGTATGAGTGCTGGTCTTTCAGAAAGCAATGGCAAACTACCGAAAGTAAACCTGCCAAGAAATCACGGACAGCCAAAAACGAAGCGATCTCCTGTAAAGGATATTCAACTAACTTTTTTATCACAGGAGGTACAGCAAATATTGTGTAAAAATAACAGACGTTTAACTTTACTTATGGCAAACATTCACATGTTTGCTGATGACCTCATTCTGTACCAAGAATATAATTGGTTGACGAAATAGTTTCTCCGTCCGCGACCAATCAATTGTAAATATCTCAATTTCATCTAAACCTATTAATACCATTTTGTTGATTGGTTATTTCATACACATCCGGGTATACATTCATTCGTTTATCAGACATCAAAAGGTGATTTGGTCGTGGAAAGAATGGCTTACCTTATCACTGTCAAGAACACAATCATTGAGCGTAAGCAGTCACAAATAACACCAACTAAGATTATATTATTATATCGCATAACTATACTTATACAACTCCCAAACATTCCTACCACTTACATACATCATCACAACTCCTCACAGACAGCATCCCTGCCATTCACAGACATCACCACTGCCTGTCACAAATATAGCCTCTGCTTGTCACAAACATCGCCACTGCCATTCACAGACATCACCACTGCCATTCACAGACATCACCACTACCATTCACATACATCACCACTGCTATTCACAGACATCACTACTGCCATTCACCAACATAGCCACTACCATTCACAGACATCACCACTGCCATTCACAGACATCACCACTGCCATTCACCAACATAGCCACTACCATTCACAGACATCACCACTGCCATTCACAGACATCACCACTGCCATTCACCAACATAGCCACTACGATTCACAGACATCACCACTGCCATTCACCAACATAGCCACTACCATTCACATACATCACCACTGCCATTCACAGACATCACCACTGCCATTCACCAACATAGCCACTACCATTCACAGACATTACCACTGCCATTCACAGACATCACCACTGCCATTCACCAACATAGCCACTACCATTCACAGACATCACCACTACCATTCACATACATTGCCACTGCCATTCACATACATAGACACTACCATTCACAGACATCACCACTGCCATTCACATACATTACCACTGCCATTCACATAAATCACCACTGCCATTCACCAACATAGCCACTACCATTCACAGACATCACCACTACCATTCACATACATTACCACTGCCATTCACAGACATCACCACTGCCATTCACCAACATAGCCACTACCATTCACAGACATTACCACTGCCATTCACCAATACAGCCACTACCATTCACAGACATCACCACTGCCATTCACATACATCACCACTGCCATTCACATACATCACCATTACCATTCACAGACATCGTCACTGCCATTCACATACATCACCACTGCCATTCACATACATCACCACTGCCATTCACATACATCACCACTTGCCATTCACATACATCACAATGCCATTCACAAACATAGCCACTGCCATTCACAATCATAGCCACTACTATTCACAGACATAGCCACTGCAATTCACAAATATCACCACTGCCTGTCACAAACATAGCCACCGCCATTCACAGACATCACCACTGCCATTCACAGACATCACCACTACCATTCACATACATCACCACTGCCATTCACAGACATAGCCACTGCCATTCACAGACATCACCACTGCCATTCACATACATCACCACTACCATTCACATACATCACCACCGCCATTCACAGACATCACCACTACCATTCACAGTCATCGCTACCACCCGCAGATACTTCTATTACTACTCACAGACATCACCACTGCCATTCACAGACATCACCCCTATCATTCACAGACATCACCACTGCCATTCACCAACATGGCCACTACCATTCACAGACATCACCACTGCCATTCACTAACATAGCCACTACCATTCACATACATCACCACTACCATTCACCAACATAGCCACTACCATTCACATACATCACCACTATCATTCACATACATCACCACTGCCATTCACCAACATAGCCACTACCATTCACATACATCACCATTACCATTCACATACATCACCACTATCATTCACATACATCACCACTGCCATTCACCAACATGGCCACTACCATTCACAGACATCACCACTGCCATTCACTAACATAGCCACTACCATTCACATACATCACCACTACCATTCACCAACATAGCCACTACCATTCACATACATCACCACTACCATTCACGTACACCACCACTGCCATTCACATACGTCACCACTGCCATTCACATACATCACCACTTGCCATTCACATACATCACTATGCCATTCACAAACATAGCCACTGCCATTCACAATCATAGCCACTACTATTCACAGACATAGCCACTGCAATTCACAAATATCACCACTGCCTGTCACAAACATAGCCACCGCCATTCACAGACATCACCACTGCCATTCACAGACATCACCACTACCATTCACATACATCACCACTGCCATTCACAGACATAGCCACTGCAATTCACAGACATCACCACTGCCATTCACATACATCACCACTGCCATTCACATACATCACCACTACCATTCACATACATCACCACCGCCATTCACAGACATCACCACTACCATTTACAGTCATCGCTACCACCCGCAGATACTTCTATTACTACTCACAGACATCACCACTGCCATTCACAGACATCACCCCTATCATTCACAGACATCACCACTGCCATTCACCAACATGGCCACTACCATTCACAGACATCACCACTGCCATTCACTAACATAGCCACTACCATTCACATACATTACCACTACCATTCACCAACATAGCCACTACCATTCACATACATCACCACTATCATTCACATACATCACCACTGCCATTCACCAACATAGTCACTACCATTCACATACATCACCATTACCATTCACATACATCACCACTATCATTCACATACATCACCACTGCCATTCACCAACATAGCCACTACCATTCACATACATCACCACTACCATTCACGTACACCACCACTGCCATTCACATACATCACCACTGCCATTCACATACATCACCACTTGCCATTCACATACATCACTATGCCATTCACAAACATAGCCACTGCCATTCACAATCATAGCCACTACTATTCACAGACATAGCCACTGCAATTCACAAATATCACCACTGCCTGTCACAAACATAGCCACCGCCATTCACAGACATCACCACTGCCATTCACAGGCATCACCACTACCATTCACATACATCACCACTGCCATTCACAGACATAGCCACTGCAATTCACAGACATCACCACTGCCATTCACATACATCACCACTGCCATTCACATACATCACCACTACCATTCACATACATCACCACCGCCATTCACAGACATCACCACTACCATTCACAGTCATCGCTACCACCCGCAGATACTTCTATTACTACTCACAGACATCACCACTGCCATTCACAGACATCACCCCTATCATTCACAGACATCACCACTACCCCTCACTGATAATTCCATTACTACTCACAGACATCACCCCTATCATTCACAGACATCACAGCTACTACTCACAAACATCACCACTATGATTTACAGACATCACAACTACTACTCACAGACATCACAATTACTACTCACAGACATCACCCCCATCATTCACAGACATCACCACAACACTTCACATATAGTTCCATTAATACTCACAGACATCACCACTATCACTCACAGACATCACCACTGCCATTCACAGACATCACAACTGCAATTCACAGACATCACCACTATAATTCACAGACATCACCACTGCCATTAGTCCATTCACAGACATCAACACTACAATTCACATACATCGACATTACCATTCACAGACATCAACACTACAATTCATAGACATCACCACTACCATTTATAGATATCACCACAACCACTGACAGGCATTATCACTACCATTGACAGACAAATCACCATTACCATTCACAGAGAGCATCACTATGACCTACAGCACAATTATCACTCAAAAACATCTCCAATCCCACTCAGAGACATCACCGTTACAACTAAAAGACATCACCATTACCACTCAAAGACATCAACATTAATACTCAAAAACATCACTATTACCACTCAAAGACATCACTATTACCACTCAAAGACATCACCATTACCACTCAACAACATTACCATTACCACTCAAAGACAGATGTCACAGGCATCACCACTGCAATTCACAGACATCACCACTGCCATTCACAGACATAACCACTGCAATTCACAGACATCACCACTATGGATGCATTTGTTCATTACCACTCAGAAGCGTCACCGTTACCACTCAAAACAGCACAGCCACCAAAACATGACACCGACCAGCCACAGACAGCAGTATATGATCATATATTGCAAAACTACCATACTCACAAACAACTTCAGATGATCGTAGCACTCATAAACATATGCAAAATATGGTGTATATTACGACACTAGCCATTTACAGACAGCAGCACATGATAAAATATTACAGAACTAGCACTCCCAAATATCAGCACCGACAGACAACAGCACATAATCATATATTACAATACTAAAACACTCCCAGACATCAGCAAATAATCATGTCTTACAACACTATCATGCACAGACAGCAGCAAATGCTCATGTATAACAAAGATAGTACCCACAGACAGCAGCAAATGATCATATTATACCTTACGAGCACTCGCAGACAGACATCATTTATTAATACAGTAACATGTTCCTTGCAGAACTTCGCTCCCATAACAACCTTCCAGAAAACTCCTCGGTCATAAGCAAGATGTCGCGCGTCCGACACCCATCTGGAGATCATCTGCCACATCCTGCACCCACCTTCTCTTTGGTCTTCCTCTTCCTCTCTTCCCGGGCATAAACCCCTCCATTATTGTTCTCGCCAAACTTTCATGACGTTACAAGTGACCAAAATATTTAATTTTTCGTTGTTTGTTCGTCTTTAGTAACCAAACTTCTTCAGTATTCAGATCTTGTCGTATGGATGCATTTGTTCTTTTCTGTATCCAATATATTTTTAGAACTCGTATATAACATTTATAATCAAATGTATTTATGCGATGTTCAGCTTGTTTAGTAAGTGTCATGGTCTTACAGGTGTATGTTGCATACAGCCCTGACGGACTCTTTGCTTGATGTCAAACCAATCTGACGTCTCGCCATGTATTCTAACCGCTGCTAGTGTGTCTAGATAGAGCATTTTTATGAGTTGTACTACGTGTGATGGAAAGCCCATTTTCCTCATGATTTCCCAAAGTTTCTGATGTTGTACACAGTCAAATGCCTTTGAATAATCCACAAAACACGAGAAAAGGTTTACGTTAAATTTCTACAGTTCTCTATTATTAAACGCAAATTGAGTATATGATCTCTTGTTATCTTCCTTGTCTAAATCCATCTTGAACTACGTTAATCTCTTCTTCTATTTTCTTACGAAGTCTTCCCATTATGCGTTTTAGTAGAATTTTACTTGCATGACTGATCAGGGTAACAGTTCTACAGTTGGTACATAATTTAAAGTTGCCCTTGTTTGGTATTAGAATGAAGATAGTTCTTTTTCAATATTTTGGCCATATACCATATTTCCACATCTGTTTACATAATGCGTGATAAATGTGTATGCTTTCTTTTCTTAACGCTTTAATAAGTTAAGCTGGTATCTCATCACATCCTGGTGATTTACCATTCTTCAAGTTCTTTATTGCCCATACAATGTCATCTAACAAATAAAAATATATATAATACAATACTATCAAATTTAGAGACAGCAGCAAATGATCAACGTATTTAAATACTACCACTCACAGACAGTAGCAAATAATCATACGAGTTTATAACAATACTATCAAACTTAGAAACAGCAGCAAATGATTGTATATTAAAATACTACCACACTCTTTGCTAGCAACAAATGGTGATATATTACAATACTAGCACTCGCAGACAGCACTAATTGATCATGCATTACAGCAAGAACACGCCCAGACAATAACTAATAGTGCACACCATCCACTAAATTCTTGCACAATTTCATTTCAGTACGCACGCATAGTTCACCAGATGCAAAATGTACAACCAACAATAATGGTAATTTCTAGCTTTGAATAAAACATAAAAAATTCAGACAAGGTAGAAATCACCTTTACCTGTTTGGAGGTATTTACACATATTGTTCACATTCTGCATCACATTCATAAACATACACTGTACCATGTAATAAATGTCACACTGGATTGTACGATGAGGTAACAATGTAATTGTATTAAATTAAAAGTATATCTTGTATGCAGCTTAAAACAAAACACCACCATAAAGGTTCTGAAACAACCAATTGAAAAACAACGAAACAGAACGAATAGCATTGCTGTTTTTCCAGGTTCCAGTAATGGAGATAGCAGCAAGTAGTTATTCCAGATATTCACAACTCTAGAATATTTTCACTGAGAATTTCAAACTGAATAGAGTTTGCTTGGACATCTTGTACTCTTATTTTGTCATTCTAAAACTCCCCCAAGCCAGGCCTCGGTTTACAACGTTTATGAACCGGGTTTGAAGCGAGGTCGGCGTTGCATCTTGTCGGCGCGTACATCAGTGTTGGCATTCTTTCTGCAAACTATACTATGCTTTCTCGCGTCTTCGTACCCAGTATCACAAGGAAAGTTCTGCATCTGTACCAGTTGTCTGCCGCAGTTCTACATCAAGTCTGTGTCCGTGTGCAAGAGCTGCCAAGAGATCACAATTTGCTGATGTGTGTCAGGTGTGCAAATGTCAATACTATTCCGGCCACGACCACTAGTAAACAATCCGCTCTGGAATAGTGACCTGCATTTCCGGGTTTGGCGCTGCTAGTAACCTCAACTGACTCTGCAAGAAATGGAACTAATATTGAGAAATATTTACGAAGTCAAGCATAAATACATGTATTTAAATATGGGAGCCCCACTTTGATCCCCATGTTGGTCATAAATTAGAAGCCGGCACTTACTTAATATGGAGATGGAGATATGAAGAAAAAAAAATGACAACAATGAAAGAAAATCACAGCCTGGGATTCTGAGTTTAGTACACATTTTTGGTGTATTTTATTTTTCATTTTCTTTTCAAAGTTTTAATTTTTTTTTTCAACTTTCCACTCGGTTATTATGCTTTAATGTAGTCACTGTAATGTATTATCCGTGTTTATATGTTGCCTTTTATGTATTTGTTTGCTGAAGAAAGCCCATCGCCGCAAAGTCCTATGTTTTCGGTAATATTGCTCTGTTAAGGTGCATAACTGTGTGTTATTTTATATTTGTTTACAAGGATAACCTAATGATAGCCGCCTGTGTAAAGTTACAAAAACTGGAGAAACACTACCTAACATTGATGTGATTATTTCCCCCGGTGCTTTTACATACTAATTAGTGGAGGTGACAGAGCCCAGACGATGGCTTGGTTTCCGGTTACAGGCAACTTTCCTCCCCCACGCGTTTGTTGTTCCCTGGAGTTCTCAAGTACAACTGAGGTGTCCAGTCTGCAGTATTTGAGTTAATTATCCCAGTCAAAGAGTCCAGCCGACCGGCAGGTTCTAGCACGGATAGTGGTCTGAATAATCAGATTAGGTTATTAGGTCAGTTCGCCAGTGTGTTGTCAGGGCCCTGAAGGAAAGATGAGAATAGTTACATTGTAGTCTAGCAAGTAAGTCGTAAGAGGCGTCAAATGAGGTTGGAACATGACTGACTACCCCATCCGTAGACAACTTTGGCTGTAAAATCCAACCCAATTCCAATTTTCGAAAAAAAAAAAAAAAATTGCCAAATTCGGCCTCGTCTAACCTGCCTCCTCAGCTTTGGTTATTCTTGAGATCCGTGGGTTTTGTGGGTATTTTTACCCTCTTTCTCGTGTCGTGCCGGTTTCCCTGGTCTAGGTGTTAGCAGCTTTCTCCGTAACCCCGAATACTTTCGTGGTTGACGTGAGCGTACGAGAATTGGAAGCGGTTCGAGTCGCGCCAGTGACTTATGAGAGTATTGAGCCGGTCGCTCAGAAAGCAATGACAAAATACTGAGCGTAATCTTGCCAAGAAATCAACAATCAGCTGAAAGATGCTGATGTTGACAGCGATGTCCTGTAAAGGATATGCAAAACATTTATTCTCGTCTTGTGCTCTCTTACGAGCAAGTCCAATCTCAGACTGGTTGTGTAAGCGTTTGTGTCTGTGACGTCAGCTGGGGGGTTGGTCGGCGGCTGTCCTTTGTTTCCGTCTCCTCCGGTGGCTTCTTTTGTTAGTGAATGCTCCTGGCTCGTCTGACTTGACTGGTTGCAGTCCTTAAAAGGACTTTTTATTTGGTCTTTTTGCCTCCTTTTTGTGTATTTTATGTAGGAGCTTTTCGATGTTTTTATTTTCCTCCTTGCGCTTGTTTTCACTTTAGCGTTTGAGTATCTGCTGCCTTAAGATTTCTTCCTCCGTGGTCAGCCATGGGACGATTTTACCGTCATCTATATTGAACTCGAAGTCGGTCTCACAGTCATAGTGTAAAACTGGGTATTCCACCGGTTTACCCCTGAATTTTTTGGGCTTCTACTTTTCTTATTCTTCCCAGCGTCTTCTGATCTCCTTGCGCTGGAGTTCCTCCCTGCTAACCGTTTCTTGGCACTCCACCAGGGTAGGTGGAAGTGGGTATTCTGTGCCTCCTTCAGAGATCCGACGGGATAGTGGTTCCCTCTTGGACGTCGTGGTTGGGCTGCTGGCTTTAGCTTGCGTTTCAAGCTCGGTCTCTTGGTTTTTATCTTGCGGTTTCTCTGTGGTTTCTTGTATGGCTTCTGTTGGTTTGTATTGGAAAGGTTCCATTTCAGCGTTCTGTAGTTCTCGCTCTGATTTAATGGTTTGTAGGATTTCTTCGTTCTTCTTTATCAGTGTCATATGTTCCACTTCTTGCTTGATGTTTTGATGGATCTCCTTTATTTCAGCCAGCAGTTTCTCATTGTCGCTGGTCGGAGTCGGCGTCAGCCGTGCCTTGACTTGCTTCTTCAACTCGTCTATCTGGCTTTGCAGTTGATCTCTTTCAGTTTGTGAAATACCCGTTGCTGTCTCGCACCTCCGCATTGGTTCCTTATATGCTGTCTTTGTGGTGATGGCGGACTTTAAGACGTCTCTGTGTCTTTGAAGGTACTGACAGCCTAAATATCTGGCTCCATACTTGCCCTGGCAATTGGCGCACTTTCTTTTGTTGTTTGGTGCTCGGAAGTCCGTGTCCAGCTTGGCCAGCGGACACTCCTTGAAGGCGTGGTGATCGGCGCAGTACCGGCAGATTTCCGTCTTACTGCGACATGCTACTCTGCTGTGGCCGGCCCTCTGGCATACGGAACATTAATTGACTCTTGGGATGAATCTCTCTGGCTGGTGTATTTTCTTGTTGATTGATACTGTGGTCGGCATCTCGCTTCCCTCTGTCGTCACCACCGCTAAGGTTGTAGGAATCTTGGAGTAGGTGCGGAGCCACTCCGCCTTCAAGAATCGGATGTGGAGATTCTCTTTTCGAAGTTGCTTCAGTATTTCTTCGTCTGATAGCTCCACTTGGATACGCTTGACAACCCACTTCCTTGTCGGTGAATCGGTGTTGCCGACTCTGGTGTCTTTCTCCCCCCTCTGCTTCTCAGTAGGCTTGGCTCTTGTTTGTGGTGGGTTGTCGTCGTCCTTCCTCGTTGTAGCTTCGTTAGAGGTTGCTTGAGGTTCTTGTTGTTAGCTGCAGCTCGCAGGTAGATTCTCTCCGCTCGTCTTCTTGTCGGCTCCCACGTTGCACATCTTGGTTGCCACGTGTCTTTGTGTGTTCTTGCCACGTGCCATTTCCCTCCCCGTATCAGGCTTCTTGGCTTGTTCAGGTGACTTGTCTTGTTAGCGCTCGCAGCTGCGAATGCGCGCGCATGCTGCACGAACCCACCGCGAGTAAGTCTTAAGAAGCCATCATCATCATCCAGTGTTTTTTTTCCGAACAGAAGAACATTGCTGCCGAAACCGTCTTGAAAAATTGCTCTATACTATAATTATCCCTAGTATCTAGTTAGTCATGGCAGCTCCGTGGCGAAGGTGTCACAGACACAGTTCATAATCCCCATACCCGCGTTCGAAACATAACTGCGAGCGATTTGGCATCAGACCGCTTTGCGTTGGTGTTTTTCGAGAATGGCCTGGGTGCCGGTCGTTCAGAAAGCAATGGTAAACTGCTGAATGTAAACTTTCCAAGAGATCACAACAGCAAAAAATGCTGGTGTTGACTACGACGCCATGTAAAGGATATGCAACAAACTTTTAACTAGTTGGTTGTGCGTCGAAGTACACTTGTTCCTGCAGCAATGTTGTCATTTGGAGGTGACATGTTGGAATCCCAGTCGGTAACTATAGCTGTCAAGTTTTATGTTGTCTAGTTCGTCCTCTAGTCTCTCTTTTCCATACTTCTATGAGCAGCAAACAATACGTGTGTGTTTATTTTTGAACTACAACTACCTCTGTTGCTGTCATGTGTATATTGTATATCACATCTTGAAGCCATCTATGCTGTAGTCTTTCTCTTGGCCATTTCAGCGGAACGCCTCAGTTATAATTATTATAATTACTTTTCCACAACATCATTACGTCTTTTGGAAGTCACATGGCCGAAAGGTTTTGATGGCGTTACAAGTACCTCAGAAGTCGAGTGGGTTCGCTTGATGACGGGGGACACTGGTAGTAGGGTAAGCTGGCCCACACGCAAAGATCAGTCCAACGTGGACTGCGTCTGAGTTTAAAGTAAGCGAACGAAAAAAAAAAATTATTAACATGCTCAAATTATGTCCTTTCCTCGGTTATATTCGTCTTTTCTACAATATTGAGTTTTTGATGGATAGGTCCGTTCGTTTTAATGTTCTTTCAATGCTTTGTTAATACTGTTTTTTAAATTCAAAATCACGTATGTGCTTTTCATTTGAATTGTTAAATATCAAAGCTTCACACCCATTTGTTGCCACGGGAAATATGCAGGCTCTTAGCTGGGTTTTCTTTTTCTGTCTATCCTAACCCATACATGCTAACTTTAGTTTTGCATAGTAATGTTTGTTCTTCTTGCAGTCTCTCTCACCACATTTCCAGTTCACGCCAGAAAGTGAGCAGTGAACCTAGATATTTAAACCGGCTCACTTTCAGTAGTGTCTCCATTGATAAATATACCTGTTGACATATTTGTTGTATCGGTTGTCATTACGTTTGTTTTTGTTGAAGTGTGATATAAATTTTGTTTTCGTTGCAGTGAGATACACTCTTTGTTTTTATTGCAGTGTGATATACGGTTTGCTTTTGTTGCAGTGTGATATACAGTTTGTTTTTTATTGAGGTGAGATACACAGTTTGTTTTTCTCTTTGCCTTTGCACCGATTTGATTAGTTTCTCAATTTCTACTAGTGTTGTTAACAGTAACACTAGGTCATCGGGATAGTGAAATTCAGATATTGCTATTCCTCCGATTACAACGGGATCATTATTTTTCTTGTCAATATTTTCTCTAAAATTCCTCATAATGTTTTCGGTATATAAGTTACACAGATAAGGAAAGAATATGCAGCACCGTCTGACTGCTGGATGCACATCAAATTTAAAAAAAAGGACAGAAAAATAACGGCCTAACGAGTCTCCCCCCCCCCCCCCCAGCTCGCTTTCTTTGAACTTGAGCGTAGTCCACACTAGACTGATTTTTGCGGATGGGATTCCTTTTCCTATTACCAGTGCCCCTCGCCATCAGGCGAATCAACTCCCATTTCTGAGGCAGAGAAAGTTGTAAGAGGGGCCATCTCCTAGAAGAAGTATGGCGCGAGGCAGAGAAAATTGTAAGAGGGGCCATCTCCCAGAAGATGTATGGCGCGAGGCAGAGAAAGTTGAAAGAAGGCCATCTCCTAGGAGAAGTATGGCGTGAGGCAGAGAAAGTTGAGAGAAGGCCATCTCCTAGGACATGTATGGCGTGAGGCAGAGAAAGTTGTAAGAGGGACCATCTCCTAGAAGATGTATGGCGCGAGGCAGAGAAAGTTGTAAGAGGGGCCATCTCCTAGAAGAAGTATGGCGCGAGGCAGAGAAAGTTGTAAGAGGGGCCATCTCCTAGAAGATGTATGGCGCGAGGCAAAGAAAGTTGAAAGAGGGGCCATCTCCTAGAAGATGTATGGCGCGAGGCAGAGAAAGTTGTAAGAGGGGCCATCTCCTAGAAGAAGTTTGGCGTGAGGCACTGAAAGTTGAGAGAAGGCCATCTCCTAGGAGAAGTATGGCGTGAGGCAGAGAAAGTTGTAAGAGGGGCCATCTCCTAGGAGAAGTATGGCGCGAGGCAGAGGAAGTTGTAAGATGGGCCATCTCCTAGAAGATGTATGGCGCGAGGCAGAGAAAGTTGTAAGAGTGGCCATCTCCTAGAAGATGTATGGCACGAGGCAGAGAAAGTTGTAAGAGGGGCCATCTCCTAGAAGAAGTATGGCGCGAGGCAGAGAAAGTTGTAAGAGGGACCATCTCCTAGAAGATGTATGGCGCGAGGCAGAGAAAGTTGTAAGAGGGACCATCTCCTAGAAGATGTATGGCGCGAGGCAGAGAAAGTTGTAAGAGGGACCATCTCCTAGAAGATGTATAGCGCGAGGCAGAGAAAGTTGTAAGAGGGACCATCTCCTAGAAGATGTATGGCGCGAGGCAGAGAAAGTTGTAAGAGGGGCCATCTCCTAGAAGAAGTATGGCGCGAGGCAGAGAAAGTTGTAAGAGGGGCCATCTCCTAGAAGATGTATGGCGCGAGGCAAAGAAAGTTGAAAGAGGGGCCATCTCCTAGAAGATGTATGGCGCGAGGCAGAGAAAGTTGTAAGAGGGGCCATCTCCTAGAAGAAGTTTGGCGTGAGGCACTGAAAGTTGAGAGAAGGCCATCTCCTAGGAGAAGTATGGCGTGAGGCAGAGAAAGTTGTAAGAGGGGCCATCTCCTAGGAGAAGTATGGCGCGAGGCAGAGAAAGTTGTAAGAGTGGCCATCTCCTAGAAGATGTATGGCACGAGGCAGAGAAAGTTGTAAGAGGGGCCATCTCCTAGAAGAAGTATGGCGCGAGGCAGAGAAAGTTGTAAGAGGGACCATCTCCTAGAAGATGTATAGCGCGAGGCAGAGAAAGTTGTAAGAGGGACCATCTCCTAGAAGATGTATGGCGCGAGGCGAAGAAGGTTGTAAGAGGGACCATCTCCTAGAAGATGTATGGCGCGAGGCAGAGAAAGTTGTAAGAGGGGCCATCTCCTAGAAGATGTATGGCGCGAGGCAGAGAAAGTTGTAAGAGGGACCATCTCTTAGGAGATGTATGGCGCGAGGTAGAGAAAATTTTAAGAGGGACCATCTCATAGAAGAAATATGGCGCGAGGCAGAAAAAGTTGTAAGAGGGACCATCTCCTAGAAGATGTATGGCGCGAGGCAGAGAAAGTTGTAAGAGGGACCATCTCTTAGGAGATGTATGGCGCGAGGTAGAGAAAATTTTAAGAGGGACCATCTCATAGAAGAAGTATGGCGCGAGGCAGAAAAAGTTGTAAGAGGGACCATCTCCTAGAAGATGTATGGCGCGAGGCAGAGAAAGTTGTAAGAGGGACCATCTCCTTGGAGAAGTATGGCGCGTGGCAGAGAAAGTTGAAAGAAGGGCCATCTCCTAGTAGAAGTCTGGCGCGTGGCAGAGAAAGCCTTGAGTCTTGATCGCCGACTTAATCTTCTCATCCAGGAAGATGTCCAGAATTGGCAGCTGGAATGTTAGATCTGTGTGTGAACTGGGATAGACAGCACAAGTGGTAGTGAGTCAGTAAGTAATGTTAGATCTATGTGTGAACTGGGATAGACAGCACAAGTGGTAGTGAGTCAGTAAGTAATGTTAGATCTATGTGTCAACTGGGATAGACAGCACAAGTGGTAGTGAGTCAGTAAGTAATGTTAGATCTATGTGTCAACTGGGATAGACAGCACAAGTGGTAGTGAGTCAGTAAGTAATGTTAGATCTATGTGTGAACTGGGATAGACAGCACAAGTGGTAGTGAGTCAGTAAGTAATGTTAGATCTATGTGTGAACTGGGATAGACAGCACAAGTGGTAGTGAGTCAGTAAGTAATGTTAGATCTATGTGTGAACTGGGATAGACAGCACAAGTGGTAGTGAGCCAGTAAGTAATGTTAGATCTATGTGTGAACTGGGATAGACAGCACAAGTGGTAGTGAGCCAGTAAGTAATGTTAGATCTATGTGTGAACTGGGATAGACAGCACAAGTGGTAGTGAGCCAGTAAGTAATGTTAGAACTATGTGTGAACTGGGATAGACAGCACAAGTGGTAGTGAGCCAGTAAGTAATGTTAGATCTATGTGTGAACTGGGATAGACAGCACAAGTGGTAGTGAGTCAGTAAGTAATGTTAGATCTATGTGTGAACTGGGATAGACAGCACAAGTGGTAGTGAGCCAGTAAGTAATGTTAGAACTATGTGTGAACTGGGATAGACAGCACAAGTGGTAGTGAGCCAGTAAGTAATGTTAGATCTATGTGTGAACTGGGATAGACAGCACAAGTGGTAGTGAGCCAGTAAGTAATGTTAGATCTATGTGTGAACTGGGATAGACAGCACAAGTGGTAGTGAGCCAGTAAGTAATGTTAGATCTATGTGTGAACTGGGATAGACAGCACAAGTGGTAGTGAGTCAGTAAGTAATGTTAGATCTATGTGTGAACTGGGATAGACAGCACAAGTGGTAGTGAGCCAGTAAGTAATGTTAGAACTATGTGTGAACTGGGATAGACAGCACAAGTGGTAGTGAGCCAGTAAGTAATGTTAAATCTATGTGTGAACTGGGATAGACAGCACAAGTGATAGTGAGCCAGTAAGTAATGTTAGATCTATGTGTGAACTGGGATAGACAGCACAAGTGGTAGTGAGCCAGTAAGTAATGTTAGATCTATGTGTGAACTGGGATAGACAGCACAAGTGGTAGTGAGCCAGTAAGTAATGTTAGAACTATGTGTGAACTGGGATAGACAGCACAAGTGGTAGTGAGCCAGTAAGTAATGTTAGATCTATGTGTGAACTGGGATAGACAGCACAAGTGGTAGTGAGCCAGTAAGTAATGTTAGAACTATGTGTGAACTGGGATAGACAGCACAAGTGGTAGTGAGCCAGTAAGTAATGTTAGATCTATGTGTGAACTGGGATAGACAGCACAAGTGGTAGTGAGTCAGTAAGTAATGTTAGATCTATGTGTGAACTGGGATAGACAGCACAAGTGGTAGTGAGCCAGTAAGTAATGTTAGATCTATGTGTGAGCTGGTATAGACAGCACAAGTGGTAGTGAGTCAGTCAGTAATGTTAGATCTATGTGTGAACTGGGATAGACAGCACAAGTGGTAGTGAGTCAGTAAGTAATGTTAGATCTATGTGTGAACTGGGATAGACAGCACAAGTGGTAGTGAGTCAGTAAGTAATGTTAGATCTATGTGTGAGCTGGGATAGACAGCACAAGTGGTAGTGAGTCAGTCAGTAATGTTAGATCTATGTGTGAGCAGGGATAGACAGCACAAGTGGTAGTGAGTCAGTCAGTAATGTTAGATCTATGTGTGAACTGGGATAGACAGCACAAGTGGTAGTGAGTCAGTCAGTAATGGAACCTCTGACCCGCATTCAGGAGCACTGGGCATATGGTGTTAGACCTACAATTATATAGGCCAATCGGCGCACGGTGGGTGATGTGGTCAGTATCGGATGTATTCATACTCCTTTCTTATTATGTAACTGGATGAAAGGCTGAAGACAATCTGAATTGAAGACGTAAGACACAGATCTGTGACAGAAGTCGACGTTATGATATTTAAGAAATGATTAGAAAGAAACACCAAGAAATGTGGAATGAGTGCATAATTCAAATGTGAAGGTAATACAACTTACCTCTTTTTTCATTGTTAGTTCCAGCTGAAACGAAATGACAGAAAGTGAATGGTTATAGTTAAATGCAATAGTTAACTAATTGCAAAATTTCTCAACGTCTCAACCAATATTTGATTGCCCATTATGATATAGCGAGCCATGTTAAAGTGGTGACTAGACACTGTTTTGCTGACATGGTGGCCATGGGTTCGATTCACAGCTGAGCGGATTCAGATATTTAAAAACATGACCTGGGCTTTCATGTCGACCAAGCCTAAACTCGGTACCAAGAATGTATTGGGAAGTAATGAACAGATTTGTCTTTACAAATATGTCCGATGCACCTTGAGGAGTATAAAAGGTGTTTCTTGTTTTAAAATCTGCATTTGTACATTTGATATACCTTTCACTTGAAGACTTTATTTGTACATGTTCATATACCTTTTACTTGAAGACTTTATTTGTACGTGTTGATATAGATTGTAGAAGAAAAGGGTACAGCAAATGCTATGTATATGCTGCGATTAGTAATTGAACGCTCTATAGAAGTAAACAAAGATATACATCTTTGTATATTTGTACCTTTGTACCACATCCTTAAACAACAAGGACAACTATTCACGTAAGTTGTGTGATTTCTGCAGTATGTACCTGACGAGATGCAGCGAAATATGCCAGGCAATAAATCGTTCAACACACAAAGTAGTCGATTGTTAAGGTTTGCTGAAGCTATAATAATCAACCTTCGTAAGCCGTCCTTATGCAAGCAGAAAGACATGTTAGTCAGTTTAAAATTATTTTATAAGATGTATTTGAGCTCTGAACGTGTCTATACTGATCTGTTTTTTTTTTTTTCTAAAAGGATTCCGAAGATCTGGTTTTTTTTTTCGGCTGATGATTTGACACCACTCTTTATTTATCTCTCAGCCAGGCGTCTTATTGTATAATCACATGTGTTAGTGGATTACAAAATATAATTCAAGGTCATCTGCCGTATCCTATCAAGTATGGCCAATCTGTGGTGTTTCACCGCTTGTTATTCACCTCAGACGTCAGTGTACTTGGGCGTACATTTGTATGTTTTTCTTCCCTCTAACCGGCACTTGAGCCGGCTTCGTGGCTTAGAGGTTATGACTTTTCTCCGTAATCTCGTATACTCTCGTCAGGTAACGTGATGACGGTTCAAATCAGCAGTGGTTCGAATCGCATCGGTAACTTACGGGGTATGTGAGCCGGCCGCTCAGAAAGCAATGGCAAACTACTGAGCGTAATCTTGCCAAGAGATCAACATACAGCTGAAAGATGCTGGTGTTGACAGCTAAGTCCTGTAAAGGATATGCTAAAAAAAAAAAAAAAAAAAAAAAAAAAAAAACCGGCACTTAGGTGATAGTGAGGCGCGTAGTCTCATAATTCCCCGACTTACCGAGTGATGGGTTCGGAGCCAGTCATGGGCGATTTGGAAGCACATTACTGTGAGTTTATTTCGGTGGTATGAGGTGTCGGCCTTTGAGAAAGCATTGGCAAACTATTGAACTAAAATTGTCTGGTAAATCACAAACAGCCAATAAATGCAGAGGTTAACTATATGGTCCTCCTACGTGCTGTCCTCAATCATGACCCGACTACATCCCAACATGTCACTCCGCCCATGTAAAGTTCCAGTGCCGGTCTTGCCAATCGTGCTGCTTTCTGGACCCAATTCCCGTAAAGATAATACTTGTGTATGTAGTGGGGAGAAAAGTTCACACCCTCCAAGTGCCGATAGATGCAAGCAGTTTTCGGAGCCCAGATGACCCAAACATCTGTATAGCGACTCAAGTTCTAGCTCATTTTCCCCGACCATTCACAGCCAGCCAATGTAACTGAAGTTCCCAAATGAGTTACTTCTGTAGGTTCATCATGCTTGTGATGTCGCACACACTAGGTCATGGCACCATACGACAAAGAGATGAGTTCCTCTTATTGCAATGTTTCCGCCTCCCTAAAATGGTAGAAACACCAGATACCACTTCTACCAGTACGAAGTGGTAGCATATTTTCGAAACGATTACAATAACCAAACAGGTAAAACACCATATCAGGTAATTATTGGGATAACTTATCATCATGTGCCTGCCGATAAGTGAGAACAATCATAGCTGTCATCTCACGCGGTTACTAGTCTCGCATCAGGTCTGTGTTCTTGTCTCCCATTCCGCCATGTGGCCAGGCGATCCAGGTATTTATCTCCTTGCCTGCCTTCCTCTTGCTCTTTTCCAATACATATTGTCAGTTGTCACCAAGATTTGAAGATTCTATTTTGCCCAACAGATCTTGACAGACTACTTTCTCAAATCTATTTACCGTTTACATTTGTTTTTAGAATAATTATCTCATTCGTTCTTTCTCCCGTCTATGACATTCATTGCACCTCCTTCACAAAAAATGTCCAGTTATTACATGTCCCTCAGCTTGTCTGCTTATTGTCCTACGTTTTACGTGTATACAACAGTATAGCTCCCATAGTGCTCCAACAATCTGTGTACTCACTGCAATTTCCAGCATTTGATTGGCATCTTGGAACATGAATAACTATAGCTTGAATTGTGATTTCATTTGGTTCTCAATATTTGTGTGTTCCTTTTTTGTGCATATGTTTTTTTTTCTGTCAATGTAAAACACGTGTATTAAATTCTGAACTATGCAACAAATTCGACCAACAGGGATGTACTATTTCAGATACAACCTCGTGTAATATATACAGAACAAGGAGAAGAAGAGGAAGAAAAAGAAGAAGAAGAAGAAGAAGAAGAAGAAGAAGCAAATGAGATCAGTTGCCATTCTTAGTTCCACGTCTGTAAGATGTGGAGTCTGGAGTGCCTGATGACAATAAACAGCGAGAGAATGTGAGCAACAATTGAGATAGAGAAGTAGAGTATAAAGTGTAGAGTGGGTGGACAGGGTGATAGAAGAAATGGATACAGAGTTTAAGGGAAGGAGACTAGACCGGCGGGCGAAAGACAAGAATGAAAGGCGTAAAGAAGTAGAAAAAAAAATCAAATAGGCAGAGGAATGCGGGCAAAGGAGAAAGGAGGGAAAAGCAAAGAGAAAAAGAGAAATTGTAGATGACAGACAGACAGGCAGGCAGGCAGGCAGGTAGACAGACAAACTTACACACAGACGGACATGGATGGATGGGTAGCTAATATGTGAATTAGATAAATAGATAGACAGACAGGCAGACAGACAGATCTAGAGTAAAATGTTTACCAAGAAATGTCATAGAAAGTAAAGCCGTAATCCGTAATTATACCGACATTCCCATGGAAATCCCATCGGTCTAAATTATAGAACCAGCACCACATACAAACCACGCCTCATGGTGCGAAAAGGTGCCCTTGATTTTTTACTTACATGACATAGAATGAAGTACTTCGTATAGAATGAGTTACATGTTGCAAGGTTTGTAATGAGTTATACAATGTTTAAAACATGTGTAAAAGATGTAAGACCAAGAGGATGGACTTCATTGCACAGGCATATAAATAAGTTACATGGTATAGAATGAGTTATTTAATATAGTTTGAGTTTTATTATAAATAATGAGTTATATAATATTGAAAAAGGTAAGGTATACAATTAGTCACTTTGTGCAGAGTGAGTCAATTTGTATAGAATGAGTTACATTGTATAGAATTAGTTATATGGTATAGAGTGGGTTATATGGTATAGAATGAGTTATGAACTATATGGTATAGAATGAGCTATATGGTACAGAATGAGATACATGGTACAGAATGAGCAATATGGTGCAAAATGAGCTCCATGGTACAGAATGAGCTATATGAGATATAATGATTTATATTGTATAGAATGCGTTGCCTGTTATAGAATAAGCTACATGGTATTGAGTGAGTTACTTTATGTAGAATGAGTTATTATGTTTACAGTGCGTTACTTTATATAAAACGAGTCACATGGTACTGACGAAGACAAACTGGCTTACTGTTAAGTATGTTGACTTTAACACTGGTGACCTGCAGGTCAGAGGTCCTACATACGTAAGTTCCGGCGTCTCCCATGTGGCATCTCCGTATAGAGAGTGTGCTAACAATGGTCCTCTCAGAGAGGGAAACATCGCTGGCGAGTGTGATCCTCTCACTAAAATTTACAGAAAGTCATTAATATTATAGTAAACATAACGTTTTAACCAGATATTTTCTCACAAGCGTTAACAAAGAGTGTCCACACCATCGCACACCGGTGCTGTTAACATGCCTTTCCGCGCCACCACATACCATCAGACTGGGACAAGTGTTTAGTTTAGTTTAGTTTAGTCGACGGATCATCACGGCACACGGGTGTAATCCATTAGTGTTCCGTTCTACTCCTATCTCAAGCCTGAGTCCCGAGAATCTCACCTCAGTGCATGAACTCCGTAGCACCGGCGAGGATTCTGAAATACTTTGGGTAGAAGAGGGTCAAGAGTTCCGTGGCGAAGTGTTTAAGTCGCTTGTCTTGCTCTCCGATTAGTATTCATACTCCTTATTAGGTTGGGTCGGGCGCGCTAACAAAGTTGTTAGGGAACGGATAATGTTTCGATATGAGAATACGGTCGGACGCCTGAGCTCGTCGCCTGCCATGTGAGGAAAATATTGGCGACCTATTTCTCCGTGCAGTCAGGTCTACAAAATACCGTGACCCTATCACATCACAGACACATTGTATGGAAACTTGTTTTGGAACATTGTTTTCTCTTACAGTTAGCGATTTCACTTTTTTTTTCGCACTCTCTCGTGTTCGTTGCTGGAGCTAGGGAGTTTGTGCTCTGTGCGAAGATTTCGGCTGGTCGCACTGCTAGAAAAGACCAATCTAAATGGGATAGAACCTGGTGGCATGAAGTCGATATTCTTACATTTAAGCCTTTTTAAAGCTCGTCATCAGATATGAACATGTTTTAAGCATTGTAATATTTCAAAGTAATGTTTCAAAAATTAAATTCAAAAAGTTAATACTTAAAACCCATTGGGTAAAATTAAAAAAAACACAGACAAACTGGCAATAGTTAAAACTGCTGAAATGATTAGTTCAATCAGGGAACCGATGTTCCTCCCATTAATTAACAATTTTTTTCAGTCTTTATTGTTTTAAGGCACAAATTGGGATGTTCTTTGTTCAAAAGTCTCAAAAGTAATTAGGGCTATTCTAATTATGACACTCGTGTATCAGAATAGCGCCTGGTTATTCTTCAAAAGAATAATTCATTTAACGAGCCCTATTTTTGTTTAGCGTATTGCCGGTTACCTTGCCCTGACAATGGAATGAGCGCGGCTAGACAAGGGTTCCATGTTAGCTCTCGTCGGTCGCTAGGGGAGGGAAAGACTAGCCACCCAGTCCTCAGTGCATTTAGATCTACACAAATGTGATGTTCCTAGCACTTCACAAAGCCGTAGATTGTTCCTCTTACGTGACTTATTTGTTTTTTGTGTGGTTTGCTTTCTATTGCTGATTAGGTTGTGTTTGTATGCTAGTGGGTGTGGTTTAATGTTATATGTTTTTAACCATGTATCGACATTACTGATTGTCTGCTTGCATTCTCTTAATATTCTATTGAAATAATTAATTGCGCGCGCGCGCACACACACACACGCGCGTGCACACACCCACACAAACAAAGAGACATATATGCATATGTTCGAGATATAGCATTATAATGAGAACTGGGAGATAGTTATCTAGAAATCATCGACTGCCAAACTACTTCATTTTTCAATGTGCTATATATTATTAGAAGCAATATCATTGGGCGATATGCAAGACCATGACTACGTCTCTCGGCAGATAAAGAAGGACAAGGACATGCTGCAGTGGATTTAATGGTTTCAGTGAAATGATCACGACAAATCCTATGGGTTAAAATGTCTCTGCAGCGGTCAAGATACAAGGAATCTACCAATCAACAAAAAGGTTAGCTGACTTTTTCCACTTTCCCCATGTCTTGATTTATGTATTGTAAAGTGAGTGATAGAACTTATAAATTCGATCATGAATTATGAGATAGGGCAGGGCCGTGTCGTGCTATGATACAGAGAGGCGGCCGCATCAGGCGGCATCATAAGGGGGCTTCATAAAGGGCGGCATAAAAAAAAAAAAAAACAAGCGGCATTTCGAAGACTTGCATCATACTGAGAAAATCTACCGAACGGTCCTGAGATAGGGTGATAAACCACCGCCCTTCCTGGACTTTATTCCTTAAGAAATCAATGACATATATATCATAAGACAGGATGGACACTATAGTCTGTTTACTTTTGTCTGCCCCAATATTAAAATTCCATATCTTAGTAACATGAAGGCTAATAGACTACAATGGCCGGGGCATACAGAACGAATTGAAGATAATAGGGAAACAAAACTCGCTTACACTCAGGAAATAAATGACCGTAGACCCCGAGGTAGACCAAGAAGACGGTGGAGAGATAATATATATACAGATCTACAAGCACTTGGAATCAACGACTGGCAAGAGAAGGTCCACCAGAGAGACGAATGGAGACGGATTGTATCTGCAGCAAAGAACCTCAATGGCTCGGAACGCTGAAGAAGAAGAAGAAGAAGAAGATATCTTAGTAACCAACTGAGGGAAAATGATGAGATTTAGCATATAACCATATCATTATGTCCACCCCCCCCCCAAAAAAAAAAAAACAAAAAAAAAAAAAAAAAACAACAAACAAACAAAAAAACACAATATTCTGGAAATTGTACAGCAGATTTCAAGGTTTGTTTATATGCGGTATATACTTTACGGGACAGAGATGAAGTCCATGTTATTAAATGTATTACCTCTTCACACGGAAACACTAGCGCTGAATAGTTAATTTTCTCGTGGGACATAGGATTGGCCTTATGATAAGTGCCTCGCGTAGAGCCTTGTGTCGTCATCCGAACTGGCGGAAAATTACTGTAAAACAAGTTTGTTAGCGAGAAATCACTAGGTTTTCACCAAAACATCAAAGAAATGTCGCCTCTTTCCATGATTTAAGTTGCTTTTGGACCTATCAGAGACATATTCCTTGGGTGGGGGTAAATATAATGCAACAGGAAACATTTCATAACGATGCAACAAACAGTTTTAAAAATAATTGATCGTGAATGATGGCATTCATTTCTGGACAGAATATACAGCAAGGGTGGCCAATCTTTTCAGCAGGCGGGCCATATTTCAGAAACAATATTTCCTACCGGGCCACGTACCTATTTTGTTTGTTTGTTATTAAAGTAAGCAAGCAAGCGTGCTACAGCTTCGACCACATCGTCGCTTCCCAGTAGGTGAGATCGTGGTCAAACGTTTGCCTGGTTTAAGGTTAAAAAAAAATCTTATTAATTAATTGATCCTTCCCTTGTAGACGAATATTAACGTCATTTAGGTGGCTAATTATATCGACCAAAAATGCAAAGTCGCAAACCCACGCGTTGTCTTCAAACTTTGGGATACTTTTTGACTTGCTTGCAAAGAATGATTGTATTTCTTGTTGCAAATCAAACACTCTTTTCAACAATTTGGCACGGGTCAGCCATCTTACTTCTGCATAAAATGTAACGTCATTATAATCTTGAGTCCAAAGACTTTAGAAATTCTTGGAAAATGACGGTGATTCAACCCGTTAGACTTAATGAAGATCACTATTTTGACGACTACTTTCATGACAAGGCCCATCTCCTGATGAATAATGTAATGAAAATTTAGCATAGAAGTATTACCGACTTTGGAGGCCTCATTTTCAATAAGTTTTACTAAACTTTCGTGTTTCCCAACCGTTGCTGGAGCACCACCCGTTGTTAAGCCCTATGAGTTGTTAAGTTGTAACGAAAAACGATTCAATGTCGATGTAACTGCTTCTAACAAATCTCGTGACTTAAGTGGATACAGTGCCGCTAATTCTTCTGTCTTTTTAAAATGGACATCAACACCCCTGATAAAAATTGCCAGTTGGGCAGTATCTGCCATATCTGTCCTTTCATCCACTGCTAGAGCATAAAATATAAACTTGGATGCTCGAATTTTAAAATTAAATTCTACATGTTTTCCAATGTCGTCCACGCGCCTAGTAATAATCTAACTAGAAAGACTTATTTTTAAGAAATCCTTCTTCTTTTCTGGACACAGAATTTCAACGACGCTCTCCAAACATTCCTTAACCATTTCACCATCTGAATATGGCTTCGATTTTTTTGCTAGTATCCTGGCTACTGCACAACTAGCTTTTACATAGCATGTTGACTCTGAACCCGCTCTAGTAAATATCCTTTGTTGTGCAGACATTTTTAAAAAAGTCATTTACTTGGTCTTGTCGAAATTGGCCTTTGTACTTGCTTGCTTGTGTTCATTGGCTTGAGCTCCAACGCAAAGTCCTGTATGTCGGATGAAGGCATCCTGTTGTCCAACATCAGTGTGATGTCATACAGGACCTGAGGTTTGCGTGAGTATCCGTTGTCCCATGTCTGGCTTATTGGTGTGCAGACTGGTGGTTCCTCGCCATACAGGCAGACACTCTCCGACTTCGGAGGAATCGGCGATCCTATTGACTTCAGCCAGGACCCCGAAGGGACCTGTTGCCCAGGACACTCGGCGAGGACGCGTCAATAGGTCTTGGCCAGTATATAACCCGGCCCTGGTGCCTTGGAAACACCTCTGCGTCCCGCCTTTGTACTTATAAAACTTATTTGCATGTTTAGTCTCGTAGTGCCGTTTGATGTTATACTATTTCAAGACAGATACAGATTTGTTGCATATCAATCATATGGGCTTTGTTTTAATTTCCACGAAAAAAAAATAGTTTATAGTCCACCTGTCTTGAAAACTTCTTAATTCTTCCGTGATTCTTCTCTTATTTGGTCCAATGACTTTACTAGTTGACGCCATGGTTATGTAATACCTCAAATACACATAATGCATATTCACATAATAAAAACCCACATCAAAATAATATTAATAATCTATATTAATCATACTTTCTCACTGATGTTCTCAGCCAGTATTCAACCAATATTATCTCTTCCTTCAACAACATCCACTCAGATAAATATCAGGAACACAGAGTTCATACCTAATATCATAAAGTCTTTTCACAAACTAAAACACTTTGGTTCCTACAGACTATGGTCCATTATATTCCATTTGCGAATGTTCATGTTCAAGTCACTGGAGTTAAACTAGCCAGGTTAATAAATTCCCAAGATGCACATATTCATTCTCCTAAATTTTCCGGAATTGGGAGTATCCAGTGCAACATTCCTCAAGCGGTGAAATATCCCTGATAATAAATTTCCTCAGAAGTTATAAATATCCACAGGGCAGATAAATTTCAGGAGTTATAACTGTCCATCGTTCAGATAAAGTTCAGACGTTATAAATATCCACTGGTAAACTTCAAAAGTTATAAATATCCATAGGGCAGATAAGCTTCAGGAATTATACATATCCACAGGGCAGATAAATTTCAAGAGTTCTAAATATTCATAATGATACTAGTCAAGGATGGACATTATTCATAAATGATAAACGACGGGCAGATATCTATGGTAATACGTTTCAGGCGGTGAAAAATATCCACGATGATACCGTTCAGGTTTTGAAAATGTCCTCGTGGATAAAGCTCAGGTTTTAAAAATGTCCAGGTGGAAACAATTCAAGTTTTGTAAATGTCCATATGGATAACTGCCAGTTTTTGACAATGTTCATAACCCTTCTCCTGACCTTAACAACTAGCCATGAAGGTAGGACTCAGCCAGTGCATTTACTTGAGTAGTAGATACATTGGTGTTGGCCAGGCCATCCTCTTATATACATTGATCAGTCACTCAATGGAGTTCTATAATGCTGAGGTTGCCTTAAACTTAGAGAGCAAATAATATTAAGGAAACTCGGCAGCCACTCCAAATGAGAACTAGAGCATTTGTACTATGCTTCCGATTCGGCCAAGATTCAGTCCACCATCCTGGAGTCCAAAGAATACCACTGTATCCAACACGGAAAATACAGCTGATCGCTAGGAAAGCATTTCTCAGACTCCTTACAGTTCTCAGTTTCACCCCTTAAAAACTTCTCAATTCAATCCACACACTCGATTTATTTTAATGTACATATCCTATGTACACTTTTGGCACAGAACGCGACACAGCTTGATGGGGATAGTGTCGCGGACAGGGCCGGGCTGGAGAAAAAAAGGGGGGGGGGAAGTAGTGTTGCCATCTCCAGTCTTCTTGTCACCCACAAGACGGTCACACGTGTTCATATGTCGTGTGGACGCAGTTTCAAACTCCTGTAAACTTCAAACGCCCCGGCGGCTTAAGTGTTATGGTTAGAAAATTGGGCTTGGCCTCGAATTAACATTGTGACCTCTTAATACAAAGTGTAATAGGGAATACAAGTGTCGTTGATAGGCATACAATATTGGAAATATGTCACAACGACTCATGATGTAATGTTCTTTTGATGATATGTACAATAAAGTTAACATTTATGTTCATTTGACCTAGCTCCGCGGGCCGCATCATGACTCCCGCCGGGCCGTATGCGGCCCGCGGGCCTCGCGTTGGCCACCCTGCTATAGAGTAATCTGCATGTCGGGGTTAAAGTCAATTTAAAACAAGGAGATGATCCTAGTGCAATGAGCTGGGAAGCCACGCGACAATCAATTAGTAACCACTGAGTCCATGATCATGGACTGTTTGTCCAGGACCTGCAAGTGCACAGGTCAATGAATAGATAGATCAGATCATTTGGCTGTTACTGCACCTCTTTGCATGAACATATGGACAGATGTGGCTGCTGCTGCCACTCTGGGAGAAGACGTACTTTACGAACGGGTGATGTGGTGAAGGCTTTCTGGGACCAGAGTACAATTAAACAAAATATCAATGCCCAGAGAAGGTGGTTCAGAAAGGAGTGAATAGGGGGTATGGATGTGAAAAGCCAGGCCCATTTTTATTGAGAGTGCTAAGGGAAATATCAACACGGACATTCTTCGATGGCTTTTGAGGATGGGGAAGGAACGTTGTTTACGAATGGCCCAAGTCCATTGATAGCGATTCATAATTAGAGACATTGACCACATACCAAACACAGACCCCCCCCCCCCCCCCCCCCCTCAAAAAATAAATAAATAAAATAAAATAAAATGTGAAAGTTAGCCCATAAACTATAAATGTGCACATGCATTGTAATTATAACACAACACTGAATCAAAGAATGTAGATACTGCTCTAAGGCATCGCACAGATCGTGTGGATGAGCACGGTGAATATCGTCTCATCTCGCCATACCTGCCAACATTTACTTGACTTCTGCACATTCCAAGCGATTGCTACTTTTGCTACTTTACAATTATACACTTTTAGGTATAAAGACATAAAACAACATTTTTGGAACGTAACATAACAAGAATGAGGAAAATGGGGGGAAACTGTGTGTTCAAAATGTTTATACTCGTACATCTTTCGAACATGTTGTCAAGTGTTGTCTTTCGTGCGTATAAATAAAAATGGACCAGTAACAAATGCAACAAGAAATTAGATATGGAGTAATCCTTCTAAATATAAAAAAGTGGTACAAAAACAAACAGTGAAAATGGTGAAATTCCGAGGTAGCTTGATGGCAAAGGTCAATGCCTTGAAAGCTGCAGCAGAAATAACGATGACAGAAGAAGGTTAAGGCAAATGCATAGCTGTCTTCGGAGACACGGTGTTAGTAGTCTCTTCACTGAAGAGTGAAAACTGCCGAACTGGCAGATGTACGAGCAGAACTCCCAGAACAATGTCAGAAACACAAAAGTGTTGTAATATAGTGCACCCCGTTTCTTTGCGGTTTACCTGGCAATTAAAAAATGTTGATAAATTGACACATCCTCCCCCCGTCCCCCTTCCATGTCAAAGACTACGGCAACCTGATAGAGATACAATCTTTGAAGAAA
This sequence comes from Cepaea hortensis, assembly GCA_963921405.1. Taxonomy (NCBI): domain Eukaryota; kingdom Metazoa; phylum Mollusca; class Gastropoda; order Stylommatophora; family Helicidae; genus Cepaea; species Cepaea hortensis. Next base: position 162,152,803 of record OY992877.1, on the reverse strand, counting down.
TCAAGAGAGCTTATCAAAGACAGCTAGAGTCAGTCAGAAAACGTAGCAAACTGGCATAGGAAAGAAGATGCAGATTTGTTTGTACCCTAATAAACTTTTAGCGTACGAGCTTAAACACTACTGTTTTACAGCCTGACCATGAGAATCCGTCGTACTGGCTGTTCACGGTTAGCTCAATTATGCATTCCAAAGATACCTCTGGGTGTAGCTAGTCTCTCTAGATACTTACATAAGGAGTCTCTGGGAAGTAGCTGGTCTCTCTAGATACTTACCTAAGCTGTCTCTGGGGTGTAGCTAGTCTCTCTAGATGTTTACTTAAGTTGTCTCTGGGGTGTAGCTAGTCTCTCTAGACTCTAGATGCTTACCTAAATTGTCTCTGGGGTGTAGCTAATCTCTCTAGATGCTTACTTACGTTGTCTCTGGGGTGTAGCAAGTCTCTCTAGATGCTTACCTAAGTTGTCTCTGGGGTGTAGCTAGTCTCTCTAGATGCTTACCTAAGTTGTCTCTGGGGTGTAGCAAGTCTCTCTAGATGCTTACCTAAGTTTTCTCTGGGGTGTAGCAAGTCTCTCTAAATGCTTACCTAAGTTGTCTCTGGGGTGTAGCAAGTCTCTCTAAATGCTTACCTAAGTTGTCTCTGGGGTGTAGCAAGTCTCTCTAAATGCTTACCTAAGTTGTCTCTGGGGTGTAGCAAGTCTCTCTAAATGCTTACCTAAGTTGTCTCTGGGGTGTAGCAAGTCTCTCTAAATGCTTACCTAAGTTTTCTCTGGGGTGTAGTTAGTCTGTCTAGATGCTTACCTAAGTTGTTTCTGGGGTGTAGCTAGTCTCTCTAGATTCTTATCTATATCTCTGGGGTGTAGCTAGTCTCTCTAGATTCTTATCTATATCTCTGGGGTGTAGCTAGTCTCTCTAGATGCTTATCGATATCTCTGGGGTGTAGCTAGTCTGTCTAGATTCTTATCTATATCTCTGGGGTGTAGCTAGTCTCTCTAGATTCTTACCTATATCTCTGGGGTGTAGCTAGTCTCTCTAGATTCTTATCTATATCTCTGGGGTGTAGCTAGTCTGTCTAGATTCTTATCTATATCTCTGGGGTGTAGCTAGTCTCTCTAGATGCTTATCGATATCTCTGGGGTGTAGCTAGTCTCTCTAGATTCTTATCTATATCTCTGGGGTGTAGCTAGTCTGTCTAGATTCTTATCTATATCTCTGGGGTGTAGCTAGTCTCTCTAGATTCTTATCTATATCTCTGGGGTGTAGCTAGTCTCTCTAGATGCTTATCTATATCTCTGCGGTATAGCTAGTCTCTCTAGATCAGTGTTTCCCAACGTGGGGCCCACGCCCCACAGGGGGGCAATTCGATTGTTAAGGGGGGCAATTCGAAAATGGAAGAAATCGGCTGGATATAACAAAACGGGGAGACTTGAGACTGAAGTTAACTAAATTGGAACCTGACATAAAATCTCTTTGCAGCAAGCATCAAGCACAAGGATCTCACTAAGTGTAAATAATTACTAATAACTAAAATAATATAGAAAAATCTTTCATTAAAATTATTTTTTACTTGAATTTCAGTTCTCCATTATATGTTTTGAAAATTTACTTACTGTGTTTCATCAATAAGTGATTTCTTCCTAAAACCTATCGGTCCTTTGGCTAGGATCGAGTGCATTTGCTGCTCTTCTCTACCACCTCCCCCCCCCCCCCCCGAGTAGTGCGTCGGGGGCCGGGATGATCAAATAAAAACCCATCACATATCTTCACCTTAGATGTGGGCCTGGTGGACCACTGTGGGCAATAGCTCACAGTGAGACTAAGGGTTCACACACAAAAAGGGAGAGGCGAGGGAACCAGCTTGTCTGTGGTAACCGCCAAAAAAAAAAAAAAAAAAAAAAAAATCACCCAACACAACCGACACACAGGGGCACGGGCCCTGGGGGGGGGGGGGGGGCACCTCTGGGCCCCTCTGGGAACCATACGCCCTTCTAAAAAAATTCAAGTTTCTTTAGTGAAGATTTCAATTTTTGAATATTAAAAATGATGCATATGTTGGGGAGCGGGGGGGGGGGGCATAAAATTTTTAGAAAGGCTTAGGTGGGGCATAGTACAAAAAAGGTTGGGAAACACTGCTCTAGATGCTTACCTATATCTCTGGGGTGTAGCTAGTCTCTCTAGATGCTTACCTATATCTCTGGGGTGTAGCTAGTCTCTCTAGATGCTTACCTATATCTCTGGGGTGTAGCTAGTCTCTCTAGATGCTTACCTATATCTCTGGGGTGTAGCTAGTCTCTCTAGATGCTTACCTATATCTCTGGGGTGTAGCTAGTCTCTCTAGATGTTTACCTATATCTCTGGGGTGTAGCTAGTCTCTCTAGATGTTTACCTATATCTATTGGATGTGGCTAGTCTCATAAGATGGATTACTAGAGATGTATATATTTTTTTTGGGGGGGGGGGGGGGAGGGGATACCTCGCTTTTAAAGATGGGTTCAAAAGATGTCTCTAAATAGGCGAGACTGTTAGGGAGATAACTGGTAACGTTACATCACATTGCCTTGACACAGTCTAGGTGAGGCGCTGTACTTTTCCAGCCAGGTTACAGTTTTAACATTGAGACTACAGTAATCTGTTATTGCATTGCTGAAGGCATATGAAGGTTAGTCACACAGACAATTACAAACACACGCATGCACACAGACACGCATGCACACACACACACAGACACACAGACAGACAGACAGACAGACAGACAGACACACACACACGCACACACACACAGACATACACTCACACACACACATTGTATGAAAATACGTAAAGAGCACTTTTCCCCGACTTTTAGCTTTTTGAAAATACAGAGCTGGCCCCATATTTTTATAGAATAATCGACACTCGACAGTGATGCGGTCAACATTTGACCTCTAGCCTTTACTTGTTTGGTAGCCATTAGAGCCTGGATCGACAAAGGAGATCTGTCAAATAAAAACACATTTTTCCTGGATGGAGATTCGAACACATGGCCATCGGGCCGATATGCAAGTGCAGTAGCCACTGCGTTAGCGTGGCTCCCCATACACACTTACACACACACACTCTCTCTCTCTCTCTCTATCTCTCTATCTCTCTCTCTCACACACACACACACACACATACACATGCACACACACAAACAGACATATATATGAACGAACGAACGAATATACTTTATTTTCAAAAGGTTAAGAACTGGGCACGCAGGCCCATCTAACATTCTGCAGTTCTATCACTCTCTTTCATACATTATTTCATTCACACATCATTCAAGCATGTATACAGTTAGTTGCATGTCCTCCACAGGATGTCACAATCAACGTCTTCTTTTTTCACTGTTTGTGATTTACTAAACAATTTTTACGTTTAGTAGTTTTCCATTGCTTACAGAAGAATATGTACACACATACACAAGCATAATTAAAGTGTATGTCTCTCTGGTTATATGTGGGATTTCGAAGCGATGGGGGTTTAAATGCTTCTCGCCAATCCTGCGCAGGCTAGGAATTTTATTTGAACGAAGATAGAGATACATAAAAGAATACATAATAATATATGCATTATGGCAATTAGCACAAACATTTTTACAACTCTATGATAGAAATAACTTCATTAACACACTTATAATTTAATATAACAAATGTTGAACAATTATATCCTTGTTAAATTGTAGAAAAAAATTATGCTTAACTGTATGTAATATTTGGTCACCTGTATAAACAATCTCAACCATATGATAGACAGTCTTATTATACGTACTTCAAACGCACATCGAACAACAATTTATACTCAAAAAGAATGCTTAATTATGTACAACGTATTATATATATACATCTTAAATGAATTGAGTTGAGTTGAGCTGAGCTAAGAACCGACATCATTGCACTCAGGACATTCCTGTACGCGCTCCACCCCCTCTTTCAACTGCCAGAGAAGAGTCAAACTATCTTTCCCACCGCTATCTGATTGAACATTTTCCTGGCCTTCCCTCTCAGTTTTAAGATTCTTCCAGAACCCCTGCAGATCCCTAGCCATATCATTCTTTCCACATACAAGTTCTCAGTCTGTCCACCCGCTTTCTCCACCTGGTCCCACAGACCTTTGACCACCTCTCACTAAATTTTAACACTTCAGGGTAGAACAAGATATTGAAAACAAAAATAAATAAACAAAAAGATATATCCAAGATAGGCTTGATTTGGCAGTGCTTTCCATTAGCGCCATAATCAAGCAGTCCTTGAACGTGACCAAGAAATCATGCGCAGCAACAGACGTCTCGAATTTCCTGTTTGTTGATTGGCTCTGGAAACAGAGGCAACCGAACTCCTGGTCTATGCTGATGTTATTTGTAACGCTGTGGTTATATTTGAACACCATGACTATTTAGATGTCGCAAAGCGTTTTGTGTCTAAAACTCTGCAGTAAAGTTGGTATCATGTGTCGCATGCAGTTATTAAATGCAAACAAAACAGATGGAATACACGCACCAGGGAAACAAGAGTGCTTTTAACGTGTTTGTCTGATTAAACATGTCTGTCATCTTTGTTTGTCGACATTTTAACGGACCTTTTTTGTTCCTTTATCCCCACACACCACACACAGGCCGAAGTTCTTTTTGTTTTGTTTTGTATTTTAATCCTTTGGCAGGAACAACGGTTTATGCGTTTGTAGTAGTTCTATATTGATTTGCTATGAAAATCTGAGCATTTGTGGTATTGGGAATTGCTGGAATGAAATGATGCCGCTTTTTTGAACTTGTGTGATCTGCTGTGTAAACTGTCTGACTAGTGGTCGTTATCGTCATGGTTTACGAGGTAGTCATGCACCTTGACACCTTTATTGTCTTTTAACTATGTGTATTTTCTTGTAACAATGTGGTGACGAATGAAGCCGCGGAAGCGTAATGGCTAGAGACTTGATTGCTGGCCTGGCGATCATGGATTCGATCCATAAAGGGGGTAGATTCGAATATTTAAAATTGACCCAAGCTCCCTGGATGACCCAATCTAAAATGGGTGACAGGTAATACTTGAAAAATCAAGGTGGCTGGTGTGATTCTGACCTCATTACCCAACAAATGGCGATCCGACTATACAGACATGGGTCTAGCACTATTTGCCCGATGCGAGTAGGGAGTGTAAAGAGGACCTTTACGTGTTTAGGGAAACACAAAATTATCTGGTGACGGCTCTACACAAATTATGGTGTAGAAACGTATGCCCAATGTGCCTTGAATCCCCATATTTATTATTCGTCTAGTGCTACTGTAATCCCACGGGAACCTCGATAGGTCGGTGGCTAGCACTTTCCTGTCGGTTCACTGGTCGTCTTTTCGAATCCAACAATATGAGGTGGATTTTTAAATCTTCCCAGACTCCCAGGTGAATCCTGCCTAAAATGGATACCAGGAAATGTCCTTGGAAGTAAAGGCGGCCGGCCTGATATCGTCCACATCACGCATCGAGTGCCGATTTTTTTTGGGTTCGCATATCCTTTTACAGGACATCGCTGTCAACATCAGCATCTTTCAGCTGATTGTTGATTTCTTGGCAAGATTACGCTCAGTAGTCTGCCACTGCTTTCTGAGAGACCGGCTCACATACCCCGTAAGTTACTGACGCGGAGAGAACTGCTACCGATTCTCGCGCACGTCACGTTACTCACGAGAGTGTACGGGATTATGGAGAAAGTCGTGTAACCCCTAGACCTGGGAGGGGTGCCGATTGGTCTATACAATATGTGGCTAACAGCCCACACCCAAAACACCTCAAGGCGTATACAAGTATCTTTGACTTTCTTGATTACTGTAATTCTCAACTAAGTGCCGTCTTCACAATGAAGGTTGTCGACCATCAATCGCTAACACGTTCTGCTTCTGCACTGTGTAGACCTTTGACCTTAGCATTAATATTGTCTGTCCATTTGCATTGCTGCTTACCTCGTGCCCACTTACTGTCGACTGTCTATTCTAGCACAACTGTATATGGTCATATAGTGTAATGTCACCACAGTATGTGTGTGTAAATGTATGTATCTGTATATATATATATATATATATATATATATATATATATATATATATATATATATATATATATATATATGTGTGTGTGTGTGTGTGTGTTTGTGTGTATGTATTTGTGTACATATGTTTCGAAATGAGGTGAGATTAAATGAATTAGCTGTACTGAAATAAAGACAAATGTTAATATGATGGAAGTCCCATGGGCACTGAGTTGGAGTCGCTTCAGAATTCAACACCTAAAACACGCGTAGGAAACATTACCAACCAGGCTTAATACTAGGCAGTCCTTTGTGTGCCGTGCTGAATAAATAGCTGTTTACATTATAATATGACTCGCGGCAAATGTGTCGTTTCAGTGCCGGTTTCTGGGCTTGGAGATGGGAAGGAGAACTCTGTCATACAGTCCCCTCAGAGGCGGTACTTTGGTACTGAATTAGGAGAAATGTCTCTATATAACCCTCACTCCAATCGATGTAAGTCCTTTTCAAGAATCAGAAGATCTGAATGCCAACACGTCAAGATGTTTCACAACAAACCAACTAACCAACAAATCAATCAACCAACCAACAAACCAACAACCAACCAACCAACCGATCAACCGAGCAACCAACCGACCGACCGACCGACCAATGAACAAAGCAAAAAAAAAAAAAAAATAACAACAAACAAACAACTATCTTGGAAGAAATAAATGAACATATACGATTTCCCTGAACCATGGAACAAATAGAAGGTAGGGCCATTGTACGAGGGGGAAGTCAAATAGTAAGTCACAAATGGCTTTAGAAAAATAACTAAATATGATAACAACTTGAAACCAGTTTATTGTTATACATTCATTGTCCCTTTATTTCTCAACATAATTTCCACCAACATTGATACACTTATTCCATCGTTTTATCAGTCCTCCCAAACCGGCTGCATAGAACTGCGTGCTCTGTTTCCTAAACCACGTTTTCACTTCATATTCAACTTCAGCGTCATTCGCGAAATGTCTCCCGCCAAAGTGAGTTTTCAGTGGACCAAAAAAGGTGGACATTGTTAGGGGCTAAGTCGGGGCTGTAATATGGATGTTCCATAACTTCCCACCTTAGTTGGTTAATTTTCTCCTGAGTTAATCGAAACGTATGTGGTCTGGCATTGTCATGAAGAAGCAATACTCCTCTAGTCAGCATTCCTGGACGTTTTCTTTGAATTGCATCATGAAGCATCGATAGATCTTCACAGTCCGATTCAGAATTCACATTGTCACCTTTCTTCTTGAAATTGGTTAAAAGCACTCCTGTACAATCCCAGAACACTGTCAGCATAACCTTCCCTGCTGATGGCGTAACCTTGAATTTTTGGACACAAGGCAAAGAGGGAGCCCGCTCCCTGGCCGAGGTGTTAGCAGCTCTCTTCGTTAACCCTGAATACTCTCGTGGTAGACGTGAGCGCACGAGAATTAGAAGTGATTCGAGTCGCACCAGTGACTATTGAGAGTATGGAGCCGGTCGCTCTGAAAGTCGTGGCGTGGAATCAACATACAGCTGAAAGATGCTGGTGTTGACCGCAATATCCTGAAACAGGATGGAAACGCGGGAAAAAAAGGCGAAGATGGATGTTTCCATTGCATTGAAGCACGCTTTGATTCGGGCTGGTAGTAATGCATCCATGATTCGTCCCCAGTAACAATCCTGTTCAGCATGTCTTCTCTTTCATCTTCGCATCGACAGAGATGATGCAAGGACAGGCCAAATCGGTTCATTTTGTGTTTCTCTTTCAATTGTCTGGGTACCCACCTTGAGCACAATTTCTTAAATTTCAATCGATCATGCATTATGCTTTATGCTGAACCGTGTAATCACTTTATAGTAGATGCTACAGAGTCTATCGTTACTCGCCTGTCACCTCTAATCAATCCTCCACCCGCTACACGGAAGCTTCTGTTGCAATCTAAATAGGACGACCAGATCGGATTTCATCAACAATTTTAGAGCGTCCTTGAGAAAATTTTCCTACCCAGCTATGCACCGCTTTACGGGACAAACATTTGTCAGCATAATCGGGAAACATTTCCCCATGAATGTCCTTTGCAGGCAGCCCTATTGCCAAAAAAAAAAAAAAAAAAAAACACGCACTACAGCACGTTGCTCTTTGGTTGTACACTCCGTAAGTACACTCGCCATTTTGTTTATGCGCTGCACATGCGCATGAGACACCTAGCGCCACCTGACGAACGGGAATATAAGGATCGATGTTGCTGTTACCAAATGACACCTGCAGAAAACACCAACTACATTTACATGCCATCCCACAGAACTGTGTGACTTACTTATTGACTTGTACTCGTAGTAAAATCATAGCTTACGTCAGGAATATTAATAACAGAAAATCACAGAAGGAAGAATCCCTGGCAAGAAACGAAGAGGTCGATCAAAGAACACATTCGTGCCCTAGTGTGCAGAGATTTGTCACTGAAAACTTCAGAAATCAGTCGGTTACTGGAGACATCAGAGACGTGTGACTGAACACGTCAGGTACCCGAGACTAAAGATGTGAGATACCTGCCACTGAAGAGGTCATATACCTGTCACTGAAGAAATCAAATATCTATAGGTGAAGATGTCAGATACCTGTCACTGAAACCCGCATGCAGCATGGAAGCCCAGCAATAGATACCTGTGATTACAAACAGACAAGATCAATCCAAGGAACACCTAGATGGCATTTATCACGTAATCTTGTTTCCGTGTCATCAAGGCATCTAGAGTTACTTGTTTTGTGTTCGGCTTTATTTTTACTTGGTGAATCTACCTAACAAATGATATATCAGAAGATTGCGACCATCTTGACTTTCTCACAACAACCTGTGAAATTCAAGCGTCTAGATTAGATCTTCGTAACAAATGCTAAATATTCTTCTCTCACATGTAAACACACCCATTTCTCTCTTTATCTGGCCTTAACTCTCTATTCGTTCTATCTCCCTGTATCTCCCCTCTTCTGTTTTATTTTCCTTTCTCTCTTCCAGCCTCTTCCTCCCTCTAATTTCCTCTCAGGTGAGGGTTGAGTCTGGGCAGTCAACTAATAAACGGATGCACAGATCACTGGCATATATGTCTACGTGCATAGCAAGGGGTATTTATAACCTTGCTTTCCTGGTGTCTCTTTCGAAACGAAATAACTGAAACAAATAAGATTTTAATGAAATATGCAATGTACATGTTACTGTACGTTCCTCGGGAGGACAAGTTTCCTAACTGACACAGCTAAAAATAGTTCTTATGTTTTACTTACTTGTTTTTTATTTTGTCGCCGTCCTTGAACCAGTCAATGGAGTCTGGAGGATATTCACTTCCTGTTGCGTTACAAACTAGTCTGAGAGTGTCTCCTCTCTCAACAAAAATCGTTCCGTGGATGCTGATTTCTGGATAGAAAATGTACATGGGCATTTATTTATAACCAGTTATTTCCTTGCACCTGTTATATAGATTATTGCGCGTTGTTATGTACACAGGTTTATATAAGATATATATGTGAACAAAATATCAATTCACGGATGCTAATTTCTGAATAGAAAATCATCATTATTTATATGAGAATTTATGTGTTACTAGTTATTCCCGTGTATCTGTAACGTAAACTAAAGTTGCACACCATCATGTCTTCATTGTTTGCACTCTATTCCATGTTGGGGCATGTATCCTCAACCAAATCACCCCAAACCCTCCTATCCATAGCTACCCCATCATGTCCTTCCCATATTGTTCATTTTTGTTTCTACTTCTCTTCTCCGTGAGTTTTTAGGTCTTCCTCTATTTCTTTTGCCTTGCGGATTCCAGATGAAGGCTTTTCTGATTATTCTATTCACGGGTTTTCTCAGTGTATGGCCTATACAGCCCCAGTGTCTTTCCTTCACATCTTGGTTCATTGATATTTGTCTAGTTCTCTCCACGAGCTCCACATTGGTTCATTGATATTTGTCCAGTTCTCTCCACGAGCTCCACCTTGGTTCATTGATATTTGTGTAGTTCTCTCCACGAGCTCCACATTGGTTCATTGATATTTGTCCAGTTCTCTCCACGAGCTCCACATTGGTTCATTGATATTTGTTTAGTTCTCTCCACGAGCTCCACATTGGTTCATTGATATTTGTCTAGTTCTCTCCATGAGCTCCACATTGGTTCATTGATATTTGTCTAGTTCTCTCCATGAGCTCCACATTGGTTCATTGATATTTGTCCAGTTCTCTCCACGAGCTCCACATTGGTTCATTGATATTTCTCCAGTTCTCTCCACGAGCTCCACATTGGTTCATTGATATTTGTCCAGTTCTCTCCACGAGCTCCACATTGGTTCACTGATATTTGTCTAGTTCTCTCCACGAGCTCCACATTGGTTCATTGATATTTGTCCAGTTCTCTCCACGAGCTCCACATTGGTTCATTGATATTTGTCCAGTTCTTTCTACGAGCTCCACATTGGTTCATTGATATTTGTCCAGTTCTCTCCACGAGCTCCACCTTGGTTCATTGATATTTGTGTAGTTCTCTCCACGAGCTCCACATTGGTTCATTGATATTTGTCCAGTTCTCTCCACGAGCTCCACATTGGTTCATTGATATTTGTTTAGTTCTCTCCACGAGCTCCACATTGGTTCATTGATATTTGTCTAGTTCTCTCCATGAGCTCCACATTGGTTCATTGATATTTGTCTAGTTCTCTCCATGAGCTCCACATTGGTTCATTGATATTTGTCCAGTTCTCTCCACGAGCTCCACATTGGTTCATTGATATTTCTCCAGTTCTCTCCACGAGCTCCACATTGGTTCATTGATATTTGTCCAGTTCTCTCCACGAGCTCCACATTGGTTCACTGATATTTGTCTAGTTCTCTCCACGAGCTCCACATTGGTTCATTGATATTTGTCCAGTTCTCTCCACGAGCTCCACATTGGTTCATTGATATTTGTCCAGTTCTTTCTACGAGCTCCACATTGGTTCATTGATATTTGTCCAGTTCTCTCCACGAGCTCCACATTGGTTCATTGACATTTTTCCAGTTCTCTCCACGAGCTCCACATTGGTTCATTGATATTTGTCTAGTTCTCTCCACGAGCTCCACATTGTTCATTGATATTTGTCCAGTTCTCTCCACAAGCTCCACATTGGTTCATTGATATTTGTCTAGTTCTCTCCACGAGCTCCACATTGGTTCATTGATATTTGTCCAGTTCTCTCCACGAGCTCCACATTGGTTCATTGATATTTGTCCAGTTCTCTCCAGGAGCTCCACATTGGTTCATTGATATTTGTCTAGTTCTCTCCACGAGCTCCACATTGGTTCATTGCTATTTGTCCAGTTCTCTCCACGAGCTCCACATTGGTTCATTGATATTTGTCCAGTTCTCTCCACGAGCTCCACATTGGTTCACTGATATTTGTCTAGTTCTCTCCACGAGCTCCACATTGGTTCATTGATATTTATCAAGTTCTCTCCACGAGCTCCACATTGGTTCATTGATATTTGTCCAGTTCTCTCCACGAGCTCCACATTGGTTCATTGATATTTGTCCAGTTCTCTCCACTAGCTCCACATTGGTTCATTGATATTTGTCCAGTTCTCTCCACTAGCTCCACATTGGTTCATTGATATTTGTCCAGTTCTCTCCACGAGCTCCACATTGGTTCATTGATATTTGTCCAGTTCTCTCCACGAGCTCCACATTGGTTCATTGATATTTGTCCAGTTCTCTCCACGAGCTCCACATTGGTTCATTGATATTTGTCCAGTTCTCTCCACGAGCTCCACATTGGTTCATTGATATTTGTCCAGTTCTCTCCACGAGCTCCACATTGGTTCATTGATATTTGTCCAGTTCTCTCCACGAGCTCCACATTGATTCATTGATATTTGTCCAGTTCTCTCCACGAGCTCCACATTGGTTCATTGATATTTGTCCAGTTCTCTCCACGAGCTCCACATTGGTTCATTGATAATTGTCCAGTTCTCTCCACGAGCTCCACATTGGTTCACTGATATTTGTCTAGTTCTCTCCACGAGCTCCACATTGGTTCATTGATATTTATCCAGTTCTCTTCACAAGCTCTACATTGGTTCATTGATATTTGTCTAGTTCTCTCCACGAGCTCCACATTGGTTCATTGATATTTGTCCAGTTCTCTCCACGAGCTCGACATTGGTTCATTGATATTTGTCCAGTTCTCTCCACAAGCTCCACATTGGTTCATTGATATTTGTCTAGTTCTCTCCACGAGCTCCACATTGGTTCATTGATATTTGCCCAGTTCTCTCCACGAGCTCCACATTGGTTCATTGATATTTGTCCAGTTCTCTCCACGAGCTCCACATTGGTTCATTGATATTTGTCCAGTTCTCTCCACGAGCTTGACATTGGTTTATTGATATTTGTCCAGTTCTCTCCACGAGCTCCACATTGGTCACTTTGTTCTACCATTTTATTACTTCTATTTTGCTCAGGCACCTATTAGTGAATGTTTGTAGTTTATTTGTAATCGATTTCGTTGTTCTCCATGTTTCTGATTCATACAGGAGTATTGATTTCGTTGTTCTCCATGTTTCTGATTCATACAGGAGTATCGATTTCGTTGTTCTCCATGTTTCTAATTCATACAGGAGTATCGATTTCGTTGTTCTCCATGTTTCTGATTCATACAGGAGTACCGGTTTCGTTGTTCTCCATGTTTCTGATTCATACAGGAGTATCGATTTCGTTGTTCTCCATGTTTCTGATTCATACAGGAGTATCGATTTCGTTGTTCTCCATGTTTCTGATTCATACAGGAGTATCGATGTCGTTGTTCTCCATGTTTCTGATTCATACAGGAGTATCGATTTCGTTGTTCTCCATGTTTCTGATTCATACAGGAGTATCGATTTCGTTGTTCTCCATGTTACTGATTCATACAGGAGTATCGATGTCGTTGTTCTCCATGTTTCTGATTCATACAGGAGTATCGATTTAACGTTAGAATTGAACATTACAAGATTTGGACTCAGTTTATTTTATTTTGACTTCCATAAATTTCATAGTATTATAAACGCTTCTTTATCCTTCTGTGTTCTTATTTTGATATCTCTATCTAATACACCCCACCATGTACACGGATGTATATTCGCTATATAAACACGTGTCTTGTTCTTTGCCGGAAGCTGCGATCAATTCCAGGTGATTTTGTAGGCAATATTCTTCAGTAGTTTGCCATTGCTTTCTGAGAGGTTTACTCCAACTGACCACTGTGTGGAATGAATCCTCTACCCCGCCGTCAGTGAAGCGCGAGCGCGTTAAACCTGTACTCCACGATGACATCAATACAAGTTACACGTCTTAATGAAAAAAAAACAACAAACAACTCATGTTACAAACAACGCGGCTGATATTTATTCATGTCTTCGTTAAAAAAAATGCACCACCCTCGTTGCCTTTTTTAAATGCACTCCTTCTTTCTAAATATTGTTAACAAATATACTTTCTTTCGAATCATACTTCAGTATACATATTTTCAGTTTTGAAGGTAATGAACGGGCAATAACGCAATTACTATAATTTTAAATTATTTATGAATTACAAAAAGCTTTCGATATTTTTTTAAACTGCACTTTATTTGGAAAATGTAAGCAAAGCTGCACTCGAATTTGTTGATTTAGATAATTCACCAATTCCTGTTGACCAAAATAGCTTCATAATGTCTCCATCTTAACTGTATTGAGAAAAACTGATACGCTCAACGCGTTCAGGATGTCTCGTTTGGTGTGCGTCTAAGCTACCTGTGTTAGGTAATCATTTAGGTAATAATAATAAATTTTTTGTATATCCTTTATAGGATGTTGCAGTCAAAACCAGCATTTTTAGCTGCTGTTGATGAATTAGGCAAGGTTTACGTTCAGTAGTTTGCCATTGCTTTCTGAACGACCGGCTCACACACATCCGCTGCCGAGTCTCGCGCAGCTGTTTTTCCCCACTTGGATATACGGGATTACGAAAAATGTCGTTAACCCTTGGCCAGGGAGTACGGCTGTGTGGAATGTGAAGACAGCAGCTGTTTTTTGAACGCGGAATGCGGGATTACGAATTGCATTCACAACCCCTTCGCCACTGAGCCGGTTCATCTATGTACATGCGTCTAATTACACTCATTCCTTCAGCAAGGCGATATCGTCACGTGGAGTCAGCAGGTGTGAATCCGGGTGTGTCTACAGCTTTCAATGTTTAAAGTGTGTACGATGTCTTATGATCTCCACTCCTTTCCTTTACAGTGATACTCACTATCAGTGAATGATTTATTTTGCTATTATAATGGCCTCCTAGCATCCCCAGAACTAGATATTCCTGTGTAATGTGACAATCTGCGTATATTGCAGGAATGCGCTAAACAAGATATCCGGTGACTCTGCCACCTGTCATGTAATGTAAGATAGTGGTGTATTCCAATTCATTCTATCCCCAAAAGGTCTAAAATGTATCACCGTCATCATCATTATAATCATCTACTTCTTGTGTTCGTCCTTGTATGTTTACGCCAACAGATGAGTTCTCGCAATGTATGCAGTCAACAGTTTTTTTTTTTTTTTTTTTTTTTTGGAGCTTCTCTTTTGTTTCAAATGGTTTTGAATGCAGGTCGCACTAGACCAGTATTCCCTTCTTATATGCCTCTTCTGGGATAAATCCTGGAGAAAATGCTCTGCAGTTATCATTATGATCATCCTCATTAACATAATATGCTATTACAAATGTCATGGGCATTCATGTCTCTCCACAGATCTCGGTCCGTGGTGTTCCCGATCAATTCCTCCACGCCAACGTCTTCGACCATCAAGAATCATGTATAATGAAGAAATGAAAATGGCTGACTATTCTAATCACTTTTCATGGAATCACGACAACGAAATAATGAACACAGAAATACTCCCATTATTGTGGGCAATATTACAGCATGTATTTGCTTACCTGGTTTAAATGTTTTGTAATCTGGCGTATCTGGAGAAAAGATAAAAAAAAATATTTTATTTTACCACTTCCTTGTAAATTATCCTGATAAGTTATAAACGCAAAAGACAAACACTGATTTATCAGCTATCACCTTTACTAAAACAACCTGAGATTACGATGGAAAGCAAGCGACAAGTGATAAACCGTTTTTTTTTTCTTCCAACACTTAGATATGCATGGGCCCTGTGTGCTAAACGGGGAAGGCCTTGCCTGTTGAAAATATTCCTATGATGTTTTAATGTTAATTTATCGTGTTTTATGTTCATATTAATTTTCTCATATCTATGTGTGTTTTGTTCTTGACCAATGTGTTTACTTCCGAAGGGTTGGACAGTTGTGTTATGTTTTATTTATACTTATTTTATTGATACTTGCCTTAGTTTTTATTATATTATTATGAGGGGAAATCATTAAGTAAAATGCATTTTACGAATAGCATTTTTTTTTTACAATAGTGCGAACCAGAAATTGTGTGTTGTATTTCTCAACATTGTCCCCCTCCCAGGCAACACACTTAGTCCTCCTGTCCACCCGCGTATTGATGCCTTCTAGGAAAAAGTTTTTAGATGTGGCCTTAAAAGAATTTTGCACCGCCTCTATATCCGTTTTACAGAACACTAGTGCCGGTCTCTCTGGCTGTGGGGTTACAACACTTTCTCTCTGTAATCCCGTTTATCACGCAGAGTCTCGCAGCGGAGCGAGAACTGAGGTGGTTCGACCCCCGCTCGTGACTTGCGGATACTGAGCCGGCCGCTCAGAAAGCAATGGCAAACTACTGAGCGTAATCTTGCCAAGAGATCAACAGACAGCTGAAAGATGCTGCTGTTGACAGCTAAGTCCTGTAAAAGGATACGCAAAAAACAAAAAAAAAAAAACAAACAAGAACACTAGTTACAGTTTCACCCCTTTCCTGGAAATACACCAATATACGGCTCTTCATGTTCCAAAAGATGGCCATTATGAATTACCAAACGGATTTTTATGTCTTAATTTTTTTGACTTTTCCTCTTCCATTTTGAATTTTTCTACTAATTCATCTCCTCTGACTCAAACAACTGTCTCCATACTGAACCAACATTCTTCCGTATCTTTCACAAGGTATCCCTCTGATCAATAAACCTTTCATTGTTCTTCCACGATGCAAATCTTAGTGGGGCAGCCATTTTGTATTCGCTGTTGCGCATGCGTAAAATGCTCGATCCTCACGATCTTTACATGGGGTATTGCTTATGAACCTCTAGTCATAGGCTACCTCGGCTCACAATCATATAAGTGTGCGTGTTTATATTTAATTAGAATATTTAATACATTAATGGGATAACAATTACATAAAGTTGGTTGCTGCGGTTAGTTATCGAAGACTTTTGTCTGGGCTTTGTTTTCTTAGTCATTGTCCGTTTTGATGGTTTATTCCCAACAGTACCACTCTAAAGCAGATCTAGGATTGTAAAGTGGGTATCTGAGATTTTCTTTTTTGTGTGTGTCTGATGTGGAAATCTTTTCTCCAGGGCTTGCTGGTGTGTTGGGAAATGAACAGGCTGACAGATTGGCTGGGTATATACCGATGGATGGGGTAGTCGTGCACGATAAGGTAGACGTGGCCAGGGCCCTGATTGATCATGTGTGGAAGAACAGACCCATAATTTTCTAGTGAGGCTGGGAGTGACCACAGGATTTAGCCGACACTCAGTAATCCAAGGAAAGACCAGACAGACACATTGTCATACTGCAGCTGGTACCATCACCGCGGGGAAGTGCCCAAGCCGTCTGCCTCGCACTTAGAAGGTTGTGGGTTCGATTCCGGGCTACGTCTTTTGGTTCACATGTGCATTTTTCTCGGAGACTCCTAGGGTCGTCGCTGGAGCTACAAAGTTTGTGCTTTGTGCGACGCTATCGGCTGGCCGCCCTTCGGAAAGAGACCAAATCATATGGGATAAAACCCGGTGCAATGAAGTCGATCCTCTCAACCTTTAAGAATTTAGACAAGAATTTGGATTATTCGGTTGTTGTTGAAGATGAGAACGGAGCTCGCATGGGAATGGCCCGAGTGCTGTAATGTCGGTTCTTGACTCAGTTCAATTAAACTCATTCTATTGGTGAGGATGAAAAGCAGCCAGGACGGGAGCTAGTCACATATAATATTTCCATGATCTAGTATATACGAAGGCCTAACATTTTCCAGCCAGTGAGCAATATCTACTTTGGGATTACATTTTACTGTTCCCCTTCAGATACGTAACCGCCATATTTTTCTTTTACACCCGTTACCAAATATAAATATATAACCGCTATCTTCCCGACATCCGTTACTAAATATAACATTTCCCGCGCTAGTAACGAGCGACATAAAACAGATTAGCAGACATGAACAGGTCATAAATTTAAAATAAAATAAAAACGAAACGCATTCCTGCTCCCAGTTTAGGAGCGAAATTCCGCTGGGAAGGCAAGTAGAAGTAATGCCATAAAATGGTGTTATACAATGGGCGTCAGTATACAAGGGAAATATTGTTCTATCATTCTTATTGCAAAACTGTATGTTCTTATTTTATGCGCTTGAAAGCCGCGGTGAGGTTTGGAAGTGCAATCTCTAATATTGGTACTAGAGCAGTGGTTCTCAACCTTTTTTGGCCCTTGCCCCCCTTCATCATATTTTCAGAACGTCATTCCCCCCTTTCGTATTTTCTAACTAAAAATTTTGCCCGTGCTAAACCTCACCATATTTTCAGAACGTCATCTCCCCCCAATTTCATATTTCCTACCTAACCCCCCCCCCCTCGCCCTTACACAGTATACATAATAATGGAAGCTAAATTTAATAGCACATACAAAAACAAGTCTAGACGTCCACATAAAACGTGATTTGTGGGCCTACTTACTATATAAAATGAATTTTAGAAGGATCAGACGTACAAAACCGTAAAGTATGAAGGGAAAAACAATATCAAGTAATCGGTTCTTATATTAACCTGATTTGAAATAATCTTAATCCCCCCTGGAAACCCTAAAATCCCCCACCAAATTCCCCACCGATTGAGAACCACTGTATTAGAGAATAATATAAGAAATGGCGGCAGAAAATGGAGCTGATCGTTTTATTTCAAATTCGTGACTTACAAACAAACTAAAAGTCCAATTACAAGAATTTGCTGTTGGTTTGTGAAGTGCCAAGACCATCGTATTTTGTAGGTTTGAGTAAACAAAGGAATAGGCGGCCATTCTTTCTCTCTTTTAGCGAACGTCGAATACAGGCGTCGAACCCTCACCCGAACGCGTTCATGTTGTTGTCAGCCCAACTTCATAACCACGACACCAACGCGCCCGGAACATTTCGTGACTTAGTATATGTAAATCCCTGATGCTTCACTGGATCCTTGAGTGTTGGATTATCATTATAGGTCATAGATGGTTCACGAAGTCGAGCATAGTACTTCAATAAACTTAGTGAGGAAGTCAAGAAACACTTAATATCTCCACGACAACGCTCCGCACTCCATTGCTTTGCTTTTCATCGCCATCCCTTCAATCGCGTCGCTTTTCATCGTTTCCTCTTTTGTAGCCTTTCAATTATAACTACGTTTCACACATTTTTGTAGGTGTTTTAATTTTAGTCGTTGTCCAGTGTTTGAACGAGAACCATTCAGTGGGTAAAGGTTTAGACATTCTTTAGGTGATCTTCATTTCCCAAACTTTCAACTTCTGAGCCTTCAACTTCAATCGCAGGTCGTACCAGCAGATTTCCACAAGTCTCTGTAATCAAAGACAAGCATATTCAGACACAGTTCCTGAGACAGGTCTCATCATGTCCCCTTCAGCTTTTCTTAATCTAGACTCCAGTCAGTTGCCTAGTGGAAATATTCATAGTCCACTTATATACAGCCGCGGTAACACAGTGGCTAGCACGCTTGCCTACCAGCTCCGTGATTATGAGTTCTAATCCGCATTGAGGCTGATTTAAAACGTTGACACGGGATCCCAGACTGACAGCCTCAACTGAGTACCAGGAAATGTTATGGATAGTAAAGTTGGCCAGTGTGAAACTGACCAAACCAACTATCGAGTGCTACATGCCTGCCTACCCTCCACCTATTTACTGGTTAAAATGTAAGGGCCCCATATTTCACCATGAGGACTATTGGTATACGGTTCTAGTCTTATAGTTAGATCCATTGGCATTCCATGGGTGATGCTACACACTGCATTATTTCAGGACCAATTTTCCATACTTTCCAACGTATTGGGTACATGGTGCCAGCCCCGTATGTTTCTACACCAATCGACACCCCAGGAGTGCCGTGACCAATATCATCGCTGCCGTCTTTACTTCCGAAGACATTTTCTCGTGCCCATTTTCGACTGGATCGACCTGGGATCACATATCAGTTTGTAAAACTCCAAATCGCTGCGAATTCGAACCCATGACTATCGCACTGGCGGAGAAACGCGATAGCTACTGCACCACCTCGGCTCCCTGTATACTAATTACTACGGAGGAATTATATAGACACGAACAACGCAATTTACCACCAGTTAAGCTGCAGGAAGGAATGAAGCGGAGTCGATATCTAATATGTGGTCAAAATGGCTGGTCATAAAATATGTAGTACTACTACAGATAGCTGTCGTAGCAATTGCTGTAAAAGCATTACCATAACGACAAGAAACTAATCCTGCGTATAATTATGTCTTTATACCCGTCGTCTCAGGAGCAATGTGGTGGTAGCCGATAAGGAAATTACCCACACGTACAATACATACAGCCGGTAGTAACATTTACGTACGGGGACACCAATGGAGGATGGGAAAGCTAAAGTTGATGTAGGAAGGCACCGGGAAATAGAACAGTGTGAAGTATGGGATGTAAAACACTCGATAAGAGATTTTACTCTGTGGCGAAAGTCTCTTAGATTGTAAGCAATGCTCTTTTTGCATAAATTATTGTCTGCCAATATTACGGAGATGTAAAAGATTTCTCATGTTTACTAATTATCATACTGGAGACGAAAGTATGTGCTTAACAAATCATTGTATTAAATGTTCCAAGAAGAAGTAGACGCCAAAGAAGGTAAAACGGTACTTCAATTTTAATTCACCGCAAACAACCGCAAACAAAGAAGAATCTCTTCGAGCCTCATTTGCATCGGTCCGGCAATAATTTTCCAGTTTAGTGTTCGGTGGACTGCTAGACCGATCGATGGATGCTTTTAAGTTTTTGGGCCCGTAGGGCCCTCATCTGTCGACGACAGTGAGGGCCCTACGGGCCCAAAACTAAAAAAAACATCCATCGATCGGTCTAGCAGTCCACCGAACACTAAACCGGAAAATGATTGCCGGACCGATGCAAATGAGGCTCGAAGAGATTCTTCTTTGTTGCGGTGAATTAAAATTGAAGTACCGGTAAAACTATATTAGAAAAATAATGACAATCATATGATAACAATTAAATAATATTTTTTATTATTTAATATTTTTATCAACGTGATACGACACCAAGGAAGAACAAAGAAAGAAAGCCATTAAATAGTTAGTGACACTGTGATCAAGGATAGATAAAACAAAACAACGCATAATTGATGATGACGCCGTGATGGAAACACTATGTTACCAATACTATCCATCCAATGAGTATCCTGAGACATGAAATGTTGGATGCAAACACTGTACTAACAACATTAACACACACGATGAGAGTGTGTGATCAGTGACACCCGTACTTCTTCTTCTGCTGCCACTCCCCCTTTCCATCATCATCTGTCTGCTTCTCTTCTTACTTCTCCTCTGCTCACTTTTCCTCCTCTGCTCACTTCTTTTCCTCTGCTCACTTCTCTTCCTCTTACTTCTTCTTCTTCTTCTTCTTACTTCTTCATTCTTCCTCCTTGTTCTTCCTTCTTCCTCCTTCTTCTCCCTTATTCTTCCTTCTTCCTCATTCTTCTTCCTTCTTTTTCTTCCTCCTTCTTCTTCCTTCTCCCTCTTCCCAATTCTTCTCCCTTCTTCCTCCATCTCCTTCCTTCTTCTTCCTTCTTCTTCCCTCTTCTCCCTTCTTCTTAATTTTGAATACTGCCCCTTCCTTCCTTCCTTCCTTCCTTCCTTCCTTCCTTCCTTCCTTCCTTCCTTCCTTCCTGCCTGCCTGCCTGCCTGCCTGCCTGCCTGCCTTCCTTCCTTCCTTCCTTCCTCCCTCCCTCCCTCCCTTCCTTCCTTCTGCCTTCCTCCTTTCCGCCTTCCTCCCTTCCACTTTCTTTCCCTCCTCATTCCTGCCTTCCGCCTTCCTTCCTTCTGCCTTCCTTCCTTCTGCCTCCCTTCCTTCTGTCTTCTTCCTTCCTTCCTAATGTTTTTTTTCCTTCTGTCTTCTTCCTTCTGTCTCTCTTCATTCTCCTTCTCTCTTCTTCCTTCTTCTTCCTTCTTCCTTCTTCCTCCTTCCTTCTTTCTCCTGCCTCTGCTTCTTCTTCTTCTTCTTCTTCTTCTTCTTCTTCTTCTTCTTCTTCTTCTTCTTCTTCTTCTTCTTCTTCTTCTTCTTCTTCTTCTTCTTCTTCTTCTTCTTCTTCTTCTTCTTCTTCTTCTTCTTCTTCTTCTTCTTCTTCTTCTTCTTCTTACATCGCTTCGTCTTCTTACTCCTCCTCCTCTTTTTATTTCCTCTTCTCATTCTCTTCATTTTCTTCATGCGATCGCTGCCTTTGGTGATGTCACCACCACTCGAGTTCTCATGATGAACTCGACTGTTTATTTCGAGCACCTCTTTAGTTCCATACATTTCGGAGTTTAATGTTGATTCAGTCGGCCAGTATATGCTTTTAGCTTGCTATACAGAGAAGAATCTTCCAGAACATCTTCAGTAGCTTGTTTGCTTAGTTCACACGCGCATGGTGATGTAGCAGAGAGACGAACCCTATGCATGTTTTTATCCAGTGTGTCATGCCCCGTCCGGAGGTGGAGAATTGTAATCATTACCTTCGGTCTAGAGTATAGTATTTGTCTTTTGGTCGATTCTGTAACTTTTTGACAGGCTGGATAGCTCTCTTTATTTTTAAATTAAGAAATAAGATTACGTTACCTCCTTGTTCACACTTTCCTCCAAGTTTTGGGTACAAATTTATCCGCTTTTTCTTTTCCAGGTACTCCGAAATGAGATGGTACCTACTACATTATGGTTCGCTTTCTGGCAGAACCTTACTTGGTACACTTCTAAGTTGCGGGAACTTATCACTGTTGCGAGCATGTAGCACAGACTCCACAAGTAAAGATGATTACCTTGTTGCAGTTACGAGTTGATGCTATACATGATGTCTGCAGTAAACATGTTGTTTCTACACCTGGAATCTTAGCTATATAACTGGAATATGCCTTGCCTCGCAGTGGTTATTAGGACGTGAGTTACTGATGTCTACATCTAGATTCTTCACAGCATGTATTGCTTAACCATTTTTTTAAGCGTGTATCCATAATTCTTCAGTATAACTTTCTTGGTTAATGATCAGTGTAGTAATTTGCTTTTGCACCTCATATCGTATTGCACATCAATTTGCACCTCATACCCATATTAAACCCAGGGACCACTGACTGAAGACCTGATTTTTTTCGCTACTTCTTAGTCGTTCCAATGTGAGATCATCTAGTCATGCCTTTACTGAATGTACTGGCGAACTGTTGCCATGGATACCACGTCTCGTAAATTGTGAAACAGTGCCTTGTCGCAACACATTGTCAAAGGCATGGGTGAAATCAACTATAATAGTTAAGACATTTTTCTACGCTTGAAGAGCGCCTTCTACTGATTAAGACAGGTAAGTCACTTGGTCTTATAAGTTGTCTGTAAACCCTGCTTGCTCTAGCACAGGAATCAGTACATTCTCTAAATTTCATTTAAATATGTGGTTGACTATTCGTTTTATAGCCTTCCCACCTCAGCTTCTGAAACTGATTTGTCGAGAGCTTGAAGTCTTTTTATTACATATGTATATGATGTTAGTGATAAAATCTCCATCGCGAAGCAAGCAAGACACTGTCTTCCGACCGTGAAAATGAGTCCCCTCTCTCCGAATGCTCTGGTCATTTAACCTTCTTTAGACATCTAGGGGTGGGACCTGCCTGGGTCATGACTTCCAGGCATTTTTCTCCTATCCTGGGTTCGCACGTCCACCTTCGAGACGTTTCGTTTCTCGCAGTTAATCCAAAATTCATCGTTGTATTTTCCTAGCCCCTAGCCATCCCTCCCGTGGGGAGGCGAACATTGTACACCCAGTGCATCTGACAAAACAAAAGTAGCATATAAATACTCAGGGCCGGATTAAGCCATCTTGGTGCCCTAGGCACAAACCCACATGGGTGCCCCCTACTGCCCCGGGCCCCCGATCCCCCACTGACTGCTGGTATGTTCAATATTATGCAAAAAACTAATAAAGAAAAACAGTTGTGAAATGTAAACACATATGTTTGTACTACTATCACTCATATAAAACCTACAATAAGGTATTTCTGTATTAAAATTAATTGTTAATTAATTTTGTAATAATAGTAGACAAAAATACTGTAACGTTTTTGATAGATAAGAAAGTCAGAGAGAGCACACATTTACATTTTAAAGTTCTTTTTTCTAGATTTACGTCTGGCAAAGTTTTTGAGTACATCATCAAAGTTAATTTTGCGCAACAAGTCTGCCTCAATCATCAGAAAAGATAAGGAATCAAGCCTTTCTTGTTTCATTGTCGATCTACTTGGATTTTTTGTACGTTTCAACTGAGAAAAAGAGCGCTCAGTTGAACAGTTCGTAACCATTAATGTTAAAAATATACGCAAGGTGATTTCTACATTTGGAAAAGCACACTCGATGTTGTCTCTATTACTTTGTAGAGTTCTGCATGACTGAACGTGTTGTTGTCAGATTTTGATGCACGAAACTTGTGGCGAATATATGAGTGGAACTGTTGTAGTTCAGTATATAAATTATTGTTCAGATCTTCAGGATAAGCATTTATTAGTCCTTCACAACACTGAGATGTTTGTGGTACATCGACCAAACAAGAAAATCGAACTGCTAGATCATTATATACCTGTCCTCGTATACTCATCTCTGTCTCAAGTTTGTCAACAATGGTGTAGAAAGCAGATATACGAAATATGTCTCTGGCATTCTGAGATACCTCAGGGGCATCACCATCAATGACCACTGTCTTTCGTTTACGATTACGGGTCAAAGTTGACTTATAATCCACACCTGGTATTATTTCTTTTGCAGCTTCTTCAAATCTTTTAAATTCATTCCTAGATTCATGCAAATGATCTGCTAGTGAAGAATACAAATCAGCACACGTTTTCAAGTTCACGTGCTCATTTTGTAGAGCTTGACTGACCCTGTGAAAATGTTGTAACACTTCTTCTCATAAGACAAGCATGAAAGCAAATTCTAATTCTTGCATCTTCTTTGCAATGTTTTCTGCTTCTCTTCTAGTGTCCCCCTTTTGTGACTGGTCTTCTTGTAAACATTCTAACGCTTCTATAATCTGAGGATGAGACATTAGAATGGCTTCAGTTGCAACAGCATGTGCTTCCCATCTAGTATCGGAAAGGGACTTTACCAGCTTTTCATTCACAAGGCATCCTTTCAGAATCTTCCATCTTTTGGTTGAAGCTGAGAAAAAAGTATAGATCAGTTGCACTGTATGGAAGACGTTTACTGCCTCTAAACAAGAGTCAACGGCACTTCTGCCTACCAGATTTAGTGAATGGGCAGCACAGGGTATGTATATAGCAAACCCATTTTCTTCTAGAATTTTTTTCTGCATGCCCTTGTAGCACCCAGACATATTAGCTGTGAATGTACAGTCATTCAATGACACGTCGACAAATTAGCACTATTCACAATTGTTTTCACTAGCAGACCAAAACGGAAGTGAATTTGTCGCTACGCATTAGTGCGTTACGTAGCACAAACATATCCCAGAAAAGTCAAAAAATAGCACAAAAAAAAACCTTGAAGAAAAATAACAAAAAATAGCAAAACAACTGGGTGGGGGGTATCTTACCCCCGGGTTGTGGGACCAAGGTTAAATAATGTGCGATTCAATATTACATTTGCGATTTGCTTATGCCATGCAATTACGCTACCGGGACAATATACACATTTTTCTTGAGGACTTGTGGTGCCCCCCCAAATGCTTGGTGCCCTAGGCACGTGCCTTGTTTGCCTAATGG
Organism: Cepaea hortensis; assembly: GCA_963921405.1. NCBI lineage: Eukaryota > Metazoa > Mollusca > Gastropoda > Stylommatophora > Helicidae > Cepaea > Cepaea hortensis. Next base: position 162,127,552 of record OY992877.1, on the reverse strand, counting down.
TTAATCCATCCCTGAGGATACTTGTAAGTGTGTGTCGTTGATTTGACATTACTGAGCCAACAAAAGTAAAACATACAATGAACTTGTGCGGTTGTTGAAACGAGTGACGACAGCACTGTGCTAACAAAAGTAACACATACAACAAACTTATGTGTTTGATGAAACGATTGACGACAGCACTGCGCTAACAAAAGTAACACATACAACACACTTCTGTGTTTGAGGAAGCTAGTGACGACAGCAATGCGCTAACCAAAGTAACACATACAATGAACGTCTGTGTTTGATTGTTGAAACGCGTAGAGACAGCACTCTGCCAACAGAAGTAACGCGTATAATAAACCTGTGTATTTAGCGAAACGTTAATGACATTATTTTGCCAACAAAGCCAACATATACAATAAACCAAGGTTACCCCTTGCTATAATGACTAAAACTAACAGCACCAATGTGATTGTTTTGACAGAATGTATGGTGCAACATGAAAAGCAGATAAACAGGGCAGATATTCGTACATATTTAAATAACGTGTTAGTCTTATAGGAAAAGTAAAAGCAAAATATCGGCAAGGAAAAACATAACATTTACAATATTAAGTCATATATAAAGGAAAGATCGTATCAAAGTCACATCAACAGTCAGCAAAAGTTACTTACGAATATGGATTATTTGATGTCAGAACATCCCAAATGTGGCGATAAACAGAAATATTTATGAGTAGAAATACCATGCCAAGAAATATATAAACACAATAAGAAGCATGTATATAGAGGCATAAGACTATATTCAGCAAATAATATTGGTCCAAGGAGATTGATGTATGGTGACACACACATGCGCAATTGATATGAGAAAGTGTTTACGAACAAGACATTGTAATAGTAGCGTCATTCTGAATCTCGCCTCGCACTCATCACAGCATAAGATTAAAAAAAAATGCGCCGTGAATCGTCCTGGTTTAGCTCCCCCCCTCTCCCCCTCCGACCAAAAAAAAAAATCAGTTCACCTTACCGAGGAATCGAACCCAGGTCTTCCGAATTTGACCCGACGTTCTAGCCACTCGGCCAGACGTTAACTATAGCCAGTACTGTACAGCGAGAAGCGTTGCACTGACAGGCCTGTCAGTGGGGGACTATAACCAGGTAAAGGTTTCATAACATATGCTGCAATTAAGATGTGGTGAAGTGTTACCCCCTCACAAATTATAGGCCACGACACAAGAGATGGGGTAATCAGTTCCATTCCGTGTCGACTTTCTTTCCCAGACAATTATTTGAACATTCTGAGAATTGCCTGGTACAAATTTTATGAGGCCGGGTCGACCCCAGAGCCACACTGGTCGGAAAAAATAATACTGCTTCTACTGGGGATTGACCCCCGGACCGCTGTCTTAGCAGACACAAACATTAACCACAATCTCAACATGGCTACAGAAACGACCAAAATGTGTCCAGTAACACGAGAAATAAATTTATGAGTATTCTCTGGCAATTTTCAGACGACTACAGGAAAGAAATATAATTCATAGAACACAGTTTAAAAAAAAGTTACTTGCATATCCTTTACAGCGCGTAGCAGTCAACCCTATAATTTTTTGGCTGTTCGTGATTCCTGGGCAAGTTTATATTCAGCAGTTTGCCATTGCTTTCTGAACGACCGGTACCCATCCCAATTCATAAAAATACCAACGTAAGGTGGTCTGCTGCCAAATCGCCCACAGCTGTGTTTCGAAAGTGTTTAAAAAATTCCACGGCAATTCTCTGAAAGAACAAGTGTACATCGACCCACAGCCAGCAGGAAGAAAGTCGACCGAATCTTCCTCAAACACTGATGTCAGGCAATCATAAATGAATCACTTATTTTAGAAATGATAGACCTAGTATCTAGCTTGAATCACAAAACTACCTATAAACTTGTATGCTAAGTGATTTATTGAGAATGACCCGGAAAATCCAGGCAAGTGTCCAAAGGAAGCATCGGATGGAATCCCTTCGGAGGGCCACAATTCTTAATAGGGCAGGAAAGTGTCTTGGGAAATGAAAAATGTAGAGGACTGGATAGCACTGCCACTGTTTCTGAGAGTCAGTTAATGGGTCCAGTTGATCTGGGGAATGAGAGTGGAGCTGACACGAGGCCATTCATCTCTATGAATCATCAATCTGATGTAAACGGACCGACCACAGAAATGACCAGACAAGAGCAATATACCAAGCTCACTGGGAGGCTTGTAAAATCAATAACGAACTAGTACAGCTGGGCGCTGTGGTAAGGGAGTGCCTAACATGCTTGCCTGCCGATCCCGTGGACATGAGTTCAAATTTCCATGTAGGTTAGTTAGCTGCATATCTTTTTATATGACGTCTCAGTCAACCTCAGCATTTTTGTGGCTGCTCGTGATTTCTTGGCAAGTTTACGTTCAGTAGTTTGCCAACTCTTTCTGGACGGCCGGCACCCAAACCATTATATGAAAATCAATGCAAGGCGGTGTGCTTCCAAATCGCTGTGTTTCGAACATGGTATGCGGGATTACGAATTTCGTCCGTAACACCTTTGCCACAGAGCAGGCTCATGTAGGTGGGGAGTTAAAAAAAACATGACTTGGGTTTCTAGATCTACTCAGCCTCAAATAGATACCAGAAATGTTCTGGGAAGTAACAGCGGCCGGCCTTGGTATTTACCACATCACCCACCAAGTGCTGATCCATCTATACAAATATAGGGCCAGCATCATATACCCAAAAAGCCTTAAGGTGCGGAAAAGGATCGTCTACGTTATTACATTTGTATTTACAGTTGGTAGCTGATAATTTAAGTACCGAGGAGATTAGAGCACTGGTGACCATGTTTGGAGTGCAATAATAATAATCAGCACTGAAGTGAAGGTTGATTCTTTCCTCTTCTAGGATTAACACTTTGTGAGACTGATTCTTTCCTCCTCTACGAATCACACCTGAGGAGGCTGATTCGGCCGAGGGTGAACAGAGTGTTTGGTCAACACTCAACGCGTAGGGCAGTAGTTCCCAAGTTTTTCAAGTAGAGGGCCATATCTACTATTTTTGGCAGTTAAACGGGGCACAACGTTATAAAATTATAAAAGTCGTGCAATATCATTCTTACCTTTCTTAACTTTCGTCAACAAAATTCTAAAACTTTAAAGGCAGTCAGTGTCTTCATAACATTTTGTTGAGAACTGAACAGGCGCATTCGATAATATCTGAGCATAACATCAACGAGCAGAGTAAATTATCGCACAGTGACAGGGCGCTCCGAGTTCATTTTTGAAATTATTAAAATATATTAAATAACGAGGCCTCGCATGCAACTTTCTGATAGATGACGGGCCACAAGTGGCCCGCGGGCCGTGTTTTGGGAATCACTGGCGTAGGGGAAAATGAAAACGGGCTTTTAACCCTACTGCCACTGGTACCATCAGCCTGGGAACTATTTGCTGGCTACTAAATAAGGGGACGGAACACGCGTGGAAATGTTCAGAGTGCAGTGATATTGTTTCTTGAACTCAAACCCATAATCATCCTCGTACAAAGAGCTGATGGCAGAAGTGAAACAGAAATCAAAAAGATAATAAGAATAGCCAAATAGCTGCATGAAATCAGTATTAACATCTAAAGAGATTTACAACGTATTAAAAATAAGAATTGCCAAATGTTAAGTATATTCAACACTATTGTATGTAGCGGAAGCCAGGACATTGAACAAGCAATTAGTCGAACAGAGGCCCTGGAGATGTGGATATACAGAAGAATATGTCGTATTTAATGGAAACGAAAACATCAAATACAGAGGCTCTAGAAAAGCTGGGAATGAAGAGTTGATGAAAGAAATAAAAAAGAGGCAAGTGAAATATTTCGGCCATATTAAAAGACATAATACTCTTATAAACACCATACTGGAGGGCAAGGCTGAGGGCAAGCGAGCAAGAGGTAGACAACGATACAAGTGGGAAGATAACATAAAGAGATGAACGAAAATCAATCTGACAGAATGTAGTCAGAGCTGTCAAGATCACTATATTGAAAACGAAAATCGGTCAAAATTCAGCAAAAGAAAATGAGGAGATACATTAAAATTAAAAATAAAAACTATTATTACGACATTTATTTAATTGCACTGGAGCCTGTCGTGAGATTTTAAAGCTGTGAAGTACAAACGCCGTTGGAGCCGATAGTATCACAACAGTGTGAAGACTTTCCTTCACTTCACCGCGGTTAGATACGACATCTTCACTTTAGGTGGTAAGAACCTGCGTCTCTGACCGGGAACACGCGGAATCCTAACAGCTCGACCACAGATCTAAATGTTAACAACAATTCGTATATTTCCAAAACACATTGGCATAAAAATCAGATTTAGAAACTAACAACAAAGAGTTTAAAAATTGGAATAATTTAAATAAACTCATACGGTATATTGTAAATTGTAACGAGAAGAAACTAGATCTCAAACATCGATATCAGGAAGCAAGTATAAGATGTGAACTGCAATAGTTTTCGTTACATTAAAAAAGGGACAACTTAGATGGGTCGGTCATACAACAAAACATAGTTCAGCAGACAGCCTTATTAATCACATCGGAACAAAAGCAATAGGTAGCAATTTTTTTTTTCCCGCGTTTCCTTCCTGTTTCAGGATATTGCGGTCAACACCAGCATCTTTCAGCTGTATGTTGATTCCTAGGCTAGATTACGCTCATCAGCACGCCACGACTTTCTGAGCGACCGGCTCCATACTCTCATAAGTCACTTTTGCGATTCGAACCACTGCTAATTCTCGTCGCGTCACGTGACGAGAGTATTCGGGGTTAGCGGAGAAAGCTGCTAACCCCTAGGCCACGAAGCCGGTAATAGGTAGAAATATCAAAGGATAGATTGATGGACTATTTAACCCTTTTTCTTCTTTACCCAATCCTGAAAGGCAACGCAGGGATCGAGAAAGGAAGAAACAATATACTGGCAACGCCTCACTTCTTTGATTACACAAGTACACACGATACACAAAAAGGTTAGCTATACAATATGCAGCAAATGCAACTGCTGGTATTGTAATAAAATATTTACCTGTCGTTACACACACCGAAATGTCGGAGCAGACAATATTTTGGCCTAAAGTACGTAGTTGGTTGGTAATTCCTCTGTAGTCCGATGTATTGACTAGCAAGTTGTCTGGGTCCAGAAAAGGGCTGTGGGAAAGGCTGGTCTCCGACCAGTTACCAAAGTTCCATCTCAAGGGAACTGTTCTGCAGAGCGCTCCTTTCTCTGTGCAAGCTCAGAAGCCAGAGGGGTGTGCAACACAGGTACTGGAATTTCACATCAGCATAAACTCTGGCCACATACAAGTAGATAATATGACCATTAAAAGAACGGAAATGTCAAAGACTGAAACAGGAGGCAGGAAGCCTGCCTCATGATAGAACACCACCGGGACGTGGGGTCAACCTCAGATAGATTAGAGGGAACACAGTGCCCGGGATCAAGGCAGGATAGATGATAGAAAAGGGGGACTATTAACTAGTCCTCACACGAAGGCGTTGACCAGATAGTTAGCACTACTGGTCACGACAGAATCACGCCTGCGTGATAGCCACGATTGCCACTCAACCAAAGACAGCTAATAGAAGCGTTCTAACTGACCTAGCACGCAAAGAGCCGAAGGACGCATGAAGGTCCTTCCGCGTGGCGTGTAGCGACGCGAGTGAAGGAAGTCAGACTGGGGACTGACGTTGTAGTGTTCACATCGTGTAGAATAGAGATAGTTTTCGTATAGCCTAGTAGATAGAGATTAGCCATAGGGTTTAGGAAAACTAGTGATAGAGAATATTGTGACTTTATGTGTGATCAGATAGCGACTGTTTTGTAATTGTAAAGAGCCAACGGCAATAAAATGTACCATTTCATTCCTCGCACACGACTTGCAAGTTTCTTGTATGGTGTGGGAGAAGTAATCCGATGATGCCTGAAACATGAGTTGTTGACAGGCAATAGGATTAAATGTGGTGTCAGAAGTGTGGCTTGAACCTGAGTTCAAGCTATAACACTTACCCACGGCTCTAGACTAGGGTTACAGATAGGATATTACAAAGATTAAATGTTTAATTTGTGTCAGTAACGATGACGTGTGCAGACGAGAGCGAATTGCGAGCAGAATTGTGCCTATCGTGATGAAATAATGTTTATTTGTGCTTATTAGAATATTATATATTTAAATAATGTGTTCTTCAAAGTTGTAAGTATTAATATTATGTTCTTCTTTCATTTATTTATGTAATTATTTATTTGTTTATGAATAATTGTCAAAAATGATTCATGGCGGAGCAATACAGAGGTCAGCGACAGTATTGATTTTTGCAAGCTAAAAATAGCGCTGCGCCTGTGACGTGGCACGATTGACAAGCAGTTGGGCCTCGCCACTTGGAATCAGCATTTCAGTGTTTACAAACTGGCAAGCTGCTGCCTGTCTGAATCTTTACGATATATTAAGTATTATTTGTTTATTTCAGTTAGAGAATGAATATATTTATTTATTTACACATTATTATTATATTTATATTTATTTGAAAGCAGTTATTGAATTTTTTTCGTACTTTTGTATTTGTTTACCGTCACGAGGGCACTACTTTCGGCTATGCAAATTAGATTTGGTCTGCACCATACTTCCATAGATTAAACTAGGTTAGTAACGAAAGACATATTACTGTAGAACGAAGACAGGACATTGACATTAAATATTAATTAATCGATATTCTGTTTGTTCGTGGGCATGTCAGTGTCATTGTACCAATTTGTCAAAAATCTATTTTTCGTTTACGAGTTGTTAATTGTTGCTGCTCTGTAAACCAGGGTGAACAACAGCTGATAGATAACGTGAGTTTATGCCGATGTGCCAAACAAGGTGACCTGAGTAGAAAACTCGTGTGTATTCCGGGGTGCCAAACAACGGGACCGGGGTTGCTGACGTGTTGTTCCTTGTTCTCGGGAACATTAAGATGAGTAAAACCTACGTTTTTGGCATGCATTGTGATTAATAGTGCATCTCTTTTTCAGCGTGTATTGTATGAACAGACTTTGTGCTCTAATTTTTTGGAGAATACAATTTTCCAGATTGTAAACAAAGAGTACAATTTGTAGTGCTCAGATATTAAATAACATAGCATATCAAAGAAAAATAACTAATTGAAGCAGTCAGTTAAAGTCAACGCGAGCCAATTCCCCAACAACATGGCTACTCTAGCTGACTTTATTAAAGCAGGCAAAGAATTGCAATACACAGGTAAAGAGCTAGAACAATATGCGGATCAAAAATTTAAAGAAGCAAAAGAGGCTGAGAGAAATGAACGGGCACTAGAAAGACAACACCAAAAGGAGATTGCAGAACTAGCTGAAATAACAAAACAAAAACAGCTAGAAGATGACAAACAGATTAAGCAACAACAATTAGAACAGGATAAGAATGTTAAGCAACAACAATTAGAACATGATAAGAATGTTAAGCAACAACAATTAGAACAAGATAAGGAAATTAAACAGAAGGAATTAGAATTAAAACAAAGAGAATTAGATCTAAAGCAAAAGGAGATAGATGAAATGGCAAGAGTTAAGGAAAAACAAATACAAGTAGAAGCAGAGACACAGTTAAAGATGAAAGGTATGGATGTAGACTCACACGCAGAGATCTCTGCTACTAAACTAAGAAGTCAACAAGAAGAAAATAAATTCAACAAATACAAGAATATTATCAAACCATATTGTAAAGACGATTCAATATCTGCTTGGACAGAAAATGTCGAGTATCAGTTTAAATATCTCCAAGTTCCTTTAGAGATGTGGGCTATGATTTATATGAAGAACCTGAGTGGTGAGCCCCTTAAAGTGATAGAATCTATACCAACCGATCTTAGATCTGACTACCAATACATCCGTGATAGGATTATGCAACACTTTTTACTTGATGCCCCTGGGTATCAGGTTCAGTTCTCAAATTTAAAACCTAAACCTACTGAGACTTTCATTGACTACGTCTCAAATGTTCAAAGTGTACTAAATAGGTGGCTTAAAGCAGCTAACATAGGAAAAGACTTTGATAGATTAAAAAATTTAATAACTATGGATAAAGTAATATCCACGATACCATCCTCTTTTGCTAAATTTTTGCAGCAGTCAGACATTGAAACCATAGAACAGTTTGAAAAGAAAGGGTCTGCATATTTTTCTTCAAACAGAAATATTTTTAAGACTTCAAATGACTCTGAAATAGTTTCCTTTGTAAAAGATCAATCTAAAAACTATCAGAGCAATAGAAAACCATTTAATAAATTTGACAAGAAAGATAGAAAAATTTCAAAATGTATCCACTGTCAACATTTACATGACACTTATTCAATGTGTGACAAATCGCCAAGTTATCCGGCACATCTTGAAAATATTATTAAGAAGCAACAGAACAAAAGATCTGCATACCGGCGTGCCATCAAATGTTTTTTTTGTTCCAGCTACGGCCATTATTCAAATAAGTGCCTGGGCCGCCAACGTATGAAAGCCAACAATGCTATTTTACTTGATACATCTTCTGATAGTGGTAGTGAGACTGAGTGTGATGTTGAAAATGAATTACCTGTTAACCAAACGGAAGAGGTGTGTTGTGTAAACGATATGTTAAGTTTTGAAAGTTGTGAGCGATGTCACCAATTTCATGCTGACGGAAAATTAGAATGTGGACATACAGTTCCATTCTCATCTGAGAGTGTGAATGCAGCCTTAGCCTCCAGAGGCAATTTAGAGTTCCACAATGCAATGGTCAATGATAGACCATGCCAATGTTTGCTGGACAGCGGTAGTACCCTTATTGGTCTCAGAAAGGAACTGGTGAGTCAAGAGGATTATACAGGTGACTCTGTCAAATGCCGAACCTTTTCGGGTAACATTGAAATTTACCCTTTGGCCAAAGCCCGTATTAACACTCCTTTCCATTCGGGTACATTTACCTGTGCTGTACTTGACAACCCTTGTACTGATTTAATTCTGGGTTGCTTACCCCAACTAAAACAATGTACTAGCGATGAAATAACTGCATGGAACCAACTGAATGCAGTTAATGCAACAACCAGAGCAGACACTATAAAACATCAAGACACGCTACAAGATGAGAGACTACTGGTGCTTTCTCCATCTAGCACTGATGATACCAACAGAAAAAAATTCATAGAACAGCAGAAATCTGATCCTAGTTTGTCTCCTTATTTAAAATTATTGAAAGAACGAGCCAAAGTGACAAAGAACGCATCATGGTTCTTCAGATTAAATAATGGCATCCTTACTAGATATTATACTACTGGTAACCATGAGATTCAGCAAACGGTGTTACCTGTACAACATCGCCTAACTGTGCTAAAGATTGCACATGAGTCACCGTTTGTTGGCCATCTTGCATATGACAAAACCAGGGCCAGAATTCAGGCTCATTTTTATTGGCCAGGTTTTTACAATGATATTAAATTATTTTGTCGTTCGTGTAATGTCTGTCAACAGTTAGTACGAAAGGGTAAACATGCTACAGCTGAAGTACAACCTTCTACACTGGCTTCTAGGCCATTTGAGAGTGTGGCGGTAGATATTGTTGGACCCCTGAATCAGGTGTCCAGCAAAGGAAATCGCTTCATATTAACGATGGTCGACCTATGTACAAGGTGGGTTGAGGCAGTAGCTTTGAAGTACATCACCTCCAAAGATGTTGCCAAAGTATTTCTACACCTGTTCTCACGATTCGGATTTCCACGGACCATTTTATCCGATCGTGGAACTCAATTCATATCGGCTGCAACGCAAGCCCTTACAAAAATGTTAGGGATTAAACAACATTTCACGACAGCGTACCATCCAGCCAGCAATGGGATAGTAGAAAAAATTAATGGAGATCTTAAGCATATGCTGGCTAAGGTAACAGCAGAAAACCCAGCTGATTGGGATACACTGTTACCAACAGTGCTGTTCGCCTATCGGGAGATTCCCCATTCAAGCACGGGTTTCTCACCGTTTGAATTAATGTACGGGGCTAACCCACGTGGGCCCCTAACCATTTATCATCAGGCAATAACGAATTCTATTCAAATTCCCGAACCAAAAAACACCTTATGAAATGGTGACTGAAACACGAGATAAAATCATGAAATCGTGTATTATAGCTAAGGCAGCTTTGGAGAGGAAGGGTCAAATCTACCGCCAATATGCCAACAAAGGGGCGAGAACAATTGAACTTGAACCAGATCAAGACATACTTCTCTTGCTTCCTGACAAACGAAATTTATTATTGACTTCATGGCAAGGGCCATTCAAGGTGGTACGTAAAATTTCAGATGTTGACTATGAAATATCAATAAACGGACACTTAAAGATATTCCATGTCAACATGTTGAAACCTTACTATTCACGACAAGAGACAGAAGTAGAGACAGACGAACACAGTGCACCCACACTTAGTGATCAGACGACAGACATACACAACGCAACTACACTAGTTAGCGAGACTGGCATATCCGACGAGCATACACTTAGCGAGAATACAGAATACACACTTAGCACCACCACCGTACTGAATTAGGTAGACGACGACGGAATGGAACTACCAGTTCCTATTGTAGACAAGACTGCTACATTAGATAGCATACAGATAGAACAGGGACTAACAGACAGTCAACGACGACAATTAGTAGAATTAGTGACGGAATACAAAGACATATTCTCTGACATTCCAGGTAGGACGGACAGAATCGAACACTCCATTCTTCTTTCGGACTCTAAGCCTATTAAATGCAGGCCGTACTCAATCCCACTAAGCTATAGGGAAAATCTAAATAAGGAAATTCTGAATTTAGAGGCTAGTGGGATCATCCAGAAATCCACCTCTGAGTACTCTTTTCCAATTGTTCTAGTTAAGAAGAAAGATTCTACAATTCGTCTGTGCGTGGACTATCGAAAGCTCAACAACGTCACCAAGATCGACGCAGAGCCAATTCCTTCCTGCGAAGATCTTATTCTTGACATGTCCACCTCCAAAATCTTTTCTAAATTAGATCTCACTAAGGGATATTGGCAGGTCCCTATGAAGTCTCAATCCATCCATCTTACTGCTTTTTCAACACCTTTAGGACTTTACGAGTGGCGTTTTCTTCCTTTCGGACTTCGAAACGCTCCTGCCACTTTCGTACGCTTAACTAGAGATCTACTTCATGGAGTGACGAATACAGTGACCTATATAGATGATATATGTGTCCATACTGATGACTGGACAACACACCTACTGAAACTGAGACATGTCTTTAATAGGTTGCGACTCTTCGGGCTCACTGTCAAACCGAGCAAAGTCGAATTGGGCCTAAAAGAAATTGATTTTTTGGGTCATGTCATTTCTCAAGGTCAACTAAAGACTGACCAGAAAATTATTACCAAAATTATGAATATGACCATGCCTACCACCAAGAAACAGGTCAGAAGCCTTTTGGGGTTAGTGAATTACTACAGTAAATTTATTCCAAATTTAGCGGAGATTACAAGTGTATTTTCCAATGTTTTAAAAGCTTCTGTAAAATTGGATGTCAAAGATGCATTATTAATTTCTGCATTGTCAAAATTGAAAATCTTGTTTAGTAATGTTCCAATCCTCCGCTTGCCTAATCCGAGGCTCGTTTATTATCTTAGGACAGATGCCAGCAGGATCTCCATCGCTGCAGTACTAGGCCAATTTTATGAGGGCATCTTCCATCCGATTTGCTACGTGAGCCGTAAGATCACACCCACCGAGTCCAGATATTCCATATCCGAGTTGGAAGCCTTAAGCGTCATCTATGCGGCGAGAAAGCTGCATCGATTTCTGGCGGGTGTGCACTTCATTGTCCAGACTGACAACTCCCCAATAACGGTCATACAGAGTGGTGTACATCGAAATGACCGAATATACAGGTGGTCGCTAATACTACAAAATTACACCTTTAGTATAGAGCATATTAAGGGGAAAGATAACATCTTGGCTGATACCCTTAGTCGACCATCTGATGTAGCAATACCAGAAATTTCCACATAAGAGTTTAGAGTAATAGATGTTAATTTAGTACAGTCAAATATTCTATGTGAAATATATTAGAAATACATGGATATTATGTGCTGAACTAAGTACCAAAAACATTGACCTGCTATGTGTCCGTAGACATCGAAAGTAAGAACTTTACTCTGGGAACAAATATATCACCTTGTGAACTAGGACAGCTTATTACTTGCTAAGCTCCATATATGTTCCAGTGAATTAGTTGTGTTAAACAGAGAAAAACAGTGTCAGATGATTATATACATACAGACACGAAAACAGTGGTCTACTTTACAAACGAACTCTACAGGTGCAATACCCATAGAACAAATATGACTGTGTAATGGATTTCAAATACCCAGAACAATTGTATAGATATTATGCCAATGAAAGCATGTTTCTGAACATTAATGGCAACGACTAACCTGAGGTATTTAAAGACCATGTATATATAAACTTAATGTGATATGTATCATAATGTTTTAATATAGTGATAAAATATAGATAGATTATGTCATTTTAATTTATATTTAGAGTTAGACAATATAATATTTTTCATTTTTTTTTTTGTAGATAGAATATTAATTTACATATTTATTTAGCTTTAAAAGTAGATTAGGATAGTAATTTAAACATGACAACTAATTATAAGAAGTTTAGATATGAATAGTATCATTCAGTTTATTATATTTCACTTTGTTTCATTTCATTTGATTTCATTCCATCTTAACCAATCCAGTTAACAAACGTTATCATTTAGTAGCATGATTAGGTTACACCATAATAGAATAGAAATATTATACACTTAAAGATACATCATTTACACCATATAGAATAAGAATATCAATCATATAGTTTGTTTCATTTAAAAACATTAGTTAGAATAGGTTATATTTCACATCACCCATTTTAGAAAGGGACGTAACTTATTACATTTCACATTACCCATTTCACAAAGGGACATAACTCATATCACATCAATTTCATTTCACATAGGTAAATTACATCCCTTAAATTAGATAAATATTAGGAGTAATGTAAGCTTATTTTAGGATTAATGTGACAGATAGATTAAAATAGGCAATGCATTAAATGTATATTTATAGAACTAGTATTAGTATGTTAGTATTTAGAGTAATATTTCAGTAGAATAGAGTGGTTAAGAATACCAGGGTACAAACCATTAACCTTTTTTTTCTTACATGTAAATATGTTGTAAATACTTGACGTGTGCAACGGTTGATGCACAGTCATTAGGCTCAACTCTGTCAAACTGAGCCAAACTTGTACAGTGTCACTCCAAGGTTTTTAAATAACTATGAGGGTAAAAGATGCGTGACAAAAATGAGAGTGAAAGCTATGTGACAGAAATGAAGGTAAAAGATGTGTGACAAAGGTGAGGGTGAAAGATGTGTGACAAAAGTGAGGGTAAAAGAGGTGTGACAGAAATGAGGGTAACAGATGTGTGCCAATAGTGAGGGTAAAAGAAGTGTGACAGAAATGAGGATGAAAGATGTGTGACAGAAATGAGGGTAAAAGATGTGTGCCAATAGTGAGGGTAAAAGAAGTGTGACATAAGGGAAGGTTAAAGATGTGTGACAGAAGTGTGAAAGTGAGAGCGAATGTAAAATATACAAGAGAGAGTGAGAACAGTCAGCGGATTTTTTCTGCCGCTCAACAAGACTTTTGATTTTTGTTGCCGTCAAATGTTGGTTTCAATGTTGAAAATGTGTTGTAATGAATGTATTTTGTGTAGTTTAGTTTAGCATCTTAGTGAAAGTATTTTGAGTCTCATAAGACAGAAACGTAGTCACAGATTTGTATTATACACATGTTTGTGACCACAGTTAAATGAATTATGGCACTTGAAAAACTAACTTACATACACATGATAGTTAGATACACATGTTAGAGGGTAGATTATACGTTTAATTACATCCAAACACACAAACAACCAGAAAAACAAACATATAAATTGCATACACTTTTATTAGATCAAAGGGAGATAACTCCGGGTCAGGGGACATAATAGACAACGAAACACTAACTTAACAGTGAAATATGACTTTACACGCGGAAGCGAGATAGGTAAAGCCTGTCGCTCACAGCTTGTGTAATGGTTGTTTAATATTATATGGGGGACATGAAGCAATTCATGTGTTGACCTTCAGAAAGTCAACTTTGTATGGGTAGTGAGTTAATTTACTATTTGAGGGCAGGTCTTATAAGACAACGGTCCGGTTCAGACATACCTCTAATTAATATAATATTGCGATTGAGAAGAGGGCTCACGCCAACCAGACAAGTTTGTGGCGATTGCCAGTAGCCAAGTAAAGTGATGCTACATTGTGACATTAGTCAGTAGGTCTATTGAGTAGCCCAAAGCCAGGTTATCTACAGTCTTTGACAAAAATTAGACACACTAATTTTTTACAAACCTCTTGCGTCACAACCAATGAGTCAAAGTTGATGACGCAACACAGGAGGGGAGGGTGTGTGTCAAAGACTGAAACAGGAGGCAGGAAGCCTGCCTCATGATAGAACACCACCGGGACGTGGGGTCAACCTCAGATAGATTAGAGGGAACACAGTGCCCGGGATCAGGGCAGGATAGATGATAGAAAAGGGGGACTATTAACTAGTCCTCACACGAAGGCGTTGACCAGATAGTTAGCACTACTGGTCACGACAGAATCACGCCTGCGTGATAGCCACGATTGCCACTCAACCAAAGACAGCTAATAGAAGCGTTCTAACTGACCTAGCACGCAAAGAGCCGAAGGACGCATGAAGGTCCTTCCGCGTGGCGTGTAGCGACGCGAGTGAAGGAAGTCAGACTGGGGACTGACGTTGTAGTGTTCACATCGTGTAGAATAGAGATAGTTTTCGTATAGCCTAGTAGATAGAGATTAGCCATAGGGTTTAGGAAAACTAGTGATAGAGAATATTGTGACTTTATGTGTGATCAGATAGCGACTGTTTTGTAATTGTAAAGAGCCAACGGCAATAAAATGTACCATTTCATTCCTCGCACACGACTTGCAAGTTTCTTGTATGGTGTGGGAGAAGTAATCCGATGATGCCTGAAACATGAGTTGTTGACAGGCAACATACAAATATCTGGGTACAATCTTCAACTGCTCCAACATCATAAGGGAAGAAACACAAACTAGAATCAATTCTGGAAATAAGATATACTATGCACTATAACATCTACTAAAATCAAATGCGCTATCTCGTAACACCAAAATCACAATATACAAAACACAAAAAAGAAATGGAGAGAGAGAAGATTAACATATTAGGAATATCGGAAACGAGATGGAGAGGAGCAGGGATAAGGACAGGAGAGGATTGTAAGATTATTTACTCGGGGGGAGAAGAACAGCAAAGAGGTGTAGCCATTATATTAGATAAGCAAACATCAAATTCTGTCAAAGGATATTGGGCTGTGTCAGACAGAGTTCTATTAGTAAAATTAAACGGAAGACCTTTTAAAATAAATGTAATTCAAGTATATGCCCCAACAAGTGAAAGCAGTGAAGAAAGTATAGAGAAATTTTATAATGACATGGAGTCTGCTTTGAAGAACTGTAAAAAATCAGAAATAAATATCATAATGGGTGATTTCAACGCAAAAATAGGAAAGCAAAGCGATGGATGCAGTGTAGGCAACCATGGTTTGGGAGAGAGAAATGAAAGAGGTTACAGACTTGTAGAATGGGCAAAAGAACAAGAAATGGTTGTAGGAAACACCTGGTTTAAACAACATCCTAGAAGATTATGGACATGGAGGAGTCCAGACAGCAGGATTAAAAACCAGATAGATTACATCCTGATAAGCAAAAGGTTTCGAAATGCATTAACAGTTGTAAAAACAGTTCCAAATGCAGACTGTTACAGTGATCACAGATTAATTATTGGCACATTGAGGGTAAAGTTAAAGAAAGTCAAGTATACAGCAGGAAACCCTAAATATGACTTGTGCAAATTGAAAACTGACAAGGAAATACAAGATAATTTTAACATAGAAGTAAAGAACAAATTTGATTTATTGTCTGATCTAGAGATCCTATTTCAAGATGTAGATGATCAATGGGAAATGCTGAAGAATTCAATCAGTTGTGCAGCAGAAAAAACTATTCCAAAAGTAAAGAAAGTGGGCCGTAAGACATGGATGACTGAAGAAATTTTACAACTAATGGAAACAAGAAGACAGAACAAAAATAATCCTGCCAAATATGAAGAAATTCACAGAAAAGTCAGAACCTTATGTAAGGAGGCTAAAGAAACATGGCTTGAGAAAAATTGCAGAGAAATTGAAAAACAACACAACAGTAAAAATGCGAAACTAATGCACAAAAGAATTCAGGAGATTACTAATCAAAAAACACGTACATCAGCAGGCTGCCTAAAGACAAAAGATGGAAGAGTCGTAATAGAAAAAGATCAGATTTTACATCTATGGTCAGATTACGTGAAAAACCTTTATGACGATAACAGAGACGAACAATATATTGTTCAAAATAACAATGAAGGGCCAGCAATTTTGAAGACGGAGGTTCAGAATGCTCTTAATCATATGAAATCTGGCAAGACCCCCGGTCCAGACAGCGTCACAACAGAAATGATTAATGCTTTAGAAGAATATGGAATAGATAAAGTTACCAGTCTGCTTAATACAATATATGATACTGGAAATATACCTCATGAGTTATGTAATTCTGTATTTATTGCAATCCCAAAGAAATCAGGAGCCTTAGAATGTGATCAACATCGAACAATTAGTATAATGAGTCACATCACGAAGATTTTGCTAAGAATTATCATGCAAAGAGTTAGGAGGAAAATACAACCTGAAATAGGAGAAGAACAATGTGGGTTTGTAGTAGGCAAGGGTACAGTAAATGCTGTGTATATACTGAGAACCGTAATCGAACGTTCTATAGAAGTAAACAAAGATCTACACCTTTGCTTTATTGACTACACAAAGGCTTTTGATAAAGTGAGACATGTCAACATGATAAGGATGCTTGAAGATCTACAAATTGATGGGAAAGACCTTAGACTTGTAAAAAACATATATTGGAAACAACAAGCTGCCATAAGAGTTGATAATGAAGTAAGCCAATATCAGCCTATTAAGAGAGGTGTGAGACAGGGATGTGTAATGTCTCCAGATCTGTTTTCCCTGTACAGTGAAAATATTTTCAGAAATATTGAAAATATGGAAGGAATCAACATTGGGGGACGATGCATCAATAACATTAGATATGCAGATGATACAGTCTTGATTGCAGACAATGAACAGGACCTGCAAAATTTAGTAGATGCGATTGTTACACACAGTGAACAACAAGGGTTAGAATTAAATTGTAAAAAGACACAGATTATGGTCGTCACTAGGAAGAACGAAATACCACAGTGTAATATACAAGTAAATGGGAATATTCTTCAACAAGTGAATAGGTACAATTATCTCGGAACAGTAATAACATCTGATGGGAGATGCCTTGAAGAGATTAGAACAAGGATCGCCATGGCAAAAGTAGCCTTTAGCAAGATGAAAAACATACTGACCAATAAAAAGATGTCAATTGAAACGAGAAAAAGAGTGTTGAGATGCTACATAGAACCTGTACTTTTATATGGATGTGAAGCTTGGACAATGAGCAGCCAGGCTGAAAAACATCTGATGGCTGTAGAAATGTGGTTTCTGAGGAAAATGCAAAGAATACCATGGACAGCCAGAAAGACCAATGAACAAGTCCTTCAAGAAACAAATGAAGATCGTAAACTGATCAGAGACATTAGACGTAGACAGTCACAATTTTTTGGGCATGTTATGAGAAGAAATGATTTGGAGAACTTGGTGACAACTGGTAAGATCGAGGGGAACAGACCAAGGGGAAGACCTAGAAACAAGTATCTGGATGGCTTGGCCTTGTGGCATGGTCGAGACAGAAACACGGAACTGATCCACGACTCTGTTGATCGAGTGAGATGGCAGAACATGACCGCCCACGCTTACCGGCATGGCACATGATGGATGGATGGATCAGACCGTTGTGCTGTATGGCTCTGAAACCTGGAGTACAAGTAAAGGAGACGAAGCCTTGTTACAAACCTTTGAGAACAAAGTCTTAAGAAGCATCTTTGGGCCCATTAGGGATACACAAAGTGGAGAGTGGAAAAGAAGAAACAACAAAGACATTTATGATCTGTTTAAGTCCCCGCTAATCACTGGTATCATGAAGGCTAATAGACTACAATGGCTGGGGCATATAGAAAGAATGGAAGACAACAAGGAAACAAAACTCGCTTACACTCAGGAAATAAATGACCGTAGACCCCGAGGTAGACCAAGAAGACAGTGGAGAGATAATATATATACAGACCTACAAGCACTTGGAATCAAAGACTGGCAAGAGAAGGTCAACCAGAGAGACGAATGGAGACGGATTGTATCTGCAGCAAAGAACCTCAATGGCTCGGAACGCTGAAGAAGAGGAAGAAGAATAAATGCATATTGGGATGTAACCAATCATGATTCATCTTAGCACGTACGAGCTGGCTGAGATGAGGCCTAGACTGGATCTGTTTCCTCCCCGGGATTTAGGTATTTCAAACGTAACAGACTCTAACGAATTGTCCAAAGGAACATATGTATACAACCAGACATATGAAATAAAACAGCAATGCACGTTTTATAAATTATCTATTTAACAGACACTGCAGTAAGTGTGAGGCAACGTTTTTGTGATCAAGAGCAGAGCCTAAGTCTCGCTAGCTTTGCTTGATACGAATGGCCCCGTTCAACCCTCGACTATATCGAATTGGTTGTAATTGTGGCCTTTATGGTGTATCTAAGACTTCTTCTTTCGAAAATATGGCTGTGCATGTCTGCTTCCTTGAAAGAGCTAACTTGCTGCAAGTGTGTTCGTTTCATCCGTGTGCTTTTACATGTCTGGACAGAGTTGCGCACTTGTTAAGGCCTGGAGTAATTGTGTACCCACCCCGTCATATGGTGCTGTTTCCTTCAGGGAGTTTTACCAATTGTCGTCTCTCCTGGTGTTCCACTTAATTTCCCCGTCTTGGTCTATATTTGTATCGTCTGGGTCTTCTCTGATACCTTGTGTCGTGTGCAGGTTGATGATTCGGTCCATGAGGTGACCAGCAGTTTCTTCTCCCGACCCCCGTCCACTCTTGGTCTTGGTCTCTCTCGTTCTGGTTCTCTCCCTTCTCTTCTATTTCTTTTTCTGTTGCTTCTTCTTCTGTTTGAGTCTTTGCAGCTTCTGGTTCAGATGCTTCAGACTTGTTCTTGAGCAGTTCTATTTGTTTTCTTTCTTCTTGAATCTGTCTGAGAGTTTCTTCTGTCTTTTCTTTCTCTTCTTGAATTTTGAATAGAGTTTCTTCTGTCTCGGTCTTTATTGCAGCCATTCGAGCGACATCCTGCTCAATCTTCTGCTGAAATTGCTTTAGTTCGTCCAGGATGTGCTGAGCAGCTGTCATCTGTCTCTTGCGTCTTGTCTTTTTCTTCTTCTATGCTTCTTCTTCTTCTTCAGCGTTCCGAACCATTGAGGTTCTCTGCTGCAAATACAATCCGTCTCCATTCGTCTCTCTGGTGGACCTTCTCTTGCCAGTCGTTGATTCCAAGTGCTTGTAGGTCTGTACATGTATTATCTCTCCACCGCCTTCTTGGTCTACCTCGGGGTCTACGGTCATTTATTTCCTGAGTGTAAGCGAGTTTTGTTTCCCTATTATCTTCCATTCTTTCTATATGCCCCAGCCATTGTAGTCTATTAGCCTTCATGATACCAGTGATTAGCGGGGACTTAAACAGATCATAAATGTCTTTGTTACTTCTTCTTTTCCACTCTCCACTTTGTGTATCCCTAATGGGTCCAAAGATGCGTCTTAAAATTTTGTTCTCAAAGGTTTGTAACAAGGCTTCGTCTCCTTTCGTTGTACTCCAGGTTTCAGAGCCATACAGCACAACTGGTCTGATCAGTGTTTTGTATATTGTGATTTTGGTGTTACGAGATAGCGCCTTTGATTTTAGTAGATGTTGTAGTGCATAGTATATCTTATTTCCAGAGTTGATTCTAGTTTGTATTTATTCCCTTATGATGTTGGAGCAGTTGAAGATTGTACCCAGGTATTTGTATGTTTCCGTTCTTTTAATGGTCATATTATCTATTTGTATGTGGCCAGAGTTTCTAGCCATTCCGTCTCTTGAAATTACCATATATTCTGTCTTATCTTGGTTGATAACCAGCCCCATCTGTTGGGCTTTTCCCTTTAAGTGAGTCTTCTATGCTGTTGAACTTATATCTCAGGTCCTTCAATTGGCCTTCCAGTTGTGCTTTGTCACATTTTGTGAGTCGATTGGTCGCCTCTTATTGCCTCATAGCCTCTTTATATGGTAGGTTGGATTTGATGGCGATCTGCATGGCTTCCTTGCTGTATTGGTGACAGGGGCAGTCGCGGTACCTGGCGCCGTGGTTGCCGAGGCAGTTGGCGCACTTTCTGTTAGGTTTAGGCCTTCTGTAGTCCTTGTCGGTCTTTGCTTTCTGGCACTGGTTGTATGGATGGTGTCCAGAGCAGTATCTACATACCTCCACCCCACTCTTGCAGGTGGCACTGGTTGTATGGATGGTGTCCAGAGCAGTATCTACATACCTCCACCTCACTCTTGCAGGTGGCACTGGTGTGCCAAAACTTCTGGCACTCAGAACACTGCAGCACTCTCGGACCGCTTGGTCTTTCTTGTCCTATCTAATGTATTGAGGGATCACTCGGTCCTCCGATGTTACGATGACGACTGTGGAGGGGTTATTGTTCTTGCCGATGATCCTCTCAGCTCTGGTGATCTTGAGTTTTCGGTTCTCTCTCGTCAGCATCTCTCTGATCTGGTTGTTGGTGAGATGGGTCTTGACTCGTTTAATGACCCATTGTTTCTTCATGCAGTTTCGGGTGACTTCTACTGTGAAGCCGTGGGATAGATTTATGTCGGCGTTTTCTTTTTGTGACATACTCTACATTAATGCGGTGGTCTTTGGGTTTTTGATGATGGAGACCACTACTCCATCAGGCGTTTTATGCAGGTGGTAGGTGATGTTTCTTCCAAGCTCGATTTCCAACAGACTCAGACAGTTTGGCATCTCCCACGTTTGTCTGTTTTAGCAGTAATTTGCCGGTGAAGTCCCCAGTTGTTGTGGTTTCCTCCGATGTATGTGGAGGTCTTTGGTGAGCTGCCTGGCTGCTTCTAGTTAGTGTTGCTGGCTTCTCCGCTGTTGCTGGCTTCAGTTGTAGTTGTAATCTCCGGCCTCGGTATAGCGACGAGGGCGGCTTCAACTGGTATAGAAGTGGTAGCTTCCTTTGAGGTTGTTTCAGGTTCTGGCGTTTCGCTGCAGCTCGCAGGTAGGTTTTCTTCTTGCATCTGCTTGACAGTCTTGGCGGCTTCCACGCTGCTCATTTTGAATGTTGGGTGTCTTGTAGAGTTTTTCTTGCCACGTGCCATTTTCGCCCACGTGTCAGGCTTCCGATTAGGCGACTTGTCCTCCATAGCGCGACGAGTCGACTGATCGTGTGATGTCGCGAGCTTGGAATATTTGAGTACCAGTTTCCTTTTGTATTAAACACGTGGCATTGACTGGAGATGAGAATGGCCGAAAAGATTAATATAACATAATAAACTTCCCATGTGCTTAGGGCAATTTAGCGGGTTCAACTCCTAAATTGGTCAGCTGGACTTTAATGATTTCTTGTCCTTGGCTTGGGGACGTAAATTACAAGTACGTCAGAAGTTGGAATGGGTTCGCCTAATAGCGAGGGACACTGGTAATAGGGAACTCTAGCCCACAGGCAAAAATCAGTCCAGCGTGGTCTAAGCGCTAGTTCGAAACGGGCGAAAACATGATATTGAGTACACTGGGTTGGCGCTTTAGACTTCTATGTTGCAAAGGTCAGTGGGGATATCTTCTTCTGTGAATGCCGGACAGTTAGCTTGATCACATTTCCGTTTGACACTCGAGACGATCTTTATTTTGGGAGTGTCATGTTGGTTTCACAAAGATGATTTTCTCACATATGAAGGTTTCCATTTTGAAGGTATTGTCCCTTAGTTCCGAGGCGACTTTCGCTATGACAATATGCCGCTCTGCACCCTAAATCTTCACGATCCCACAGCACAGTTGTTCTCCGTGTACATGATATCTGAGAGGTTTCGCCAACATTCCACCATATTCAAGAACTGAACGAGTTCCAACAGGAACTAATTTCATGCCCACATTCACACTGTTCTTTCCTCCACAGTTTTGAAGATAGTTCTTAGTTTCATTAAAATATCCTTTGGAAAATACAATCAATGGAAAAGACAAATTAGAAGTTTAAAGATTCAAGCTTGAAAGATCCACGGCTGAGATTTGGGTTAATGTCGGTCAGAACACATTTCTCTCGCCTTTATGTAATGCGTCTTTATTTTAAGGATGCCCGGGACTTCTCCCAAAGCGCAAATATCTCAAAACACCCAGTCACCCCAATGGTAAAATCTAGAAAAACTGGGTCACCACCCAAGACTATTGCGGTGAAGACATTTGCACATGAGAGACATTGTTGCTAGAAGCTTAATATCCGAGCAAATAATAACATCCTGAGCGATCTCTGCACCTTGGATGTGAGAAACATTGCACCCAAGGACACATCATTCTTTAGGCTGCACGTCGGGGCCCTGACCCTATATATACGCCAAGTACAGGAGTACATCTCAGACATCTAACATATGACATACATAAAAAAAAATACTAGAAAATGGAGAGTGTAATGCACATGTGCCTACATTTTGGGAGTCGCTGTGAGATAGAATGTAGCTATGAAGAAGATCTGCTAATCGATACCAGACAGGGAAATACATCACCTAGCATGGAGAGATTCCATGATTGTTGATGGCAGATGTGCTATGACCTTTCCCAATCTCAGAGACGTTGTAACTACCGTTCAGTAATTACCATAAAACAGGATGCTCCAAGGAAATTAACTCAATCTGTAGGCAGTACCTCGTTAACAGTCTTTAGTTAGTCTTATTTGTACACGAAATCTTTGAGATGATTTGTTAATTGTCAAAGTTAGTGTTGTATTCTCCAAAACACCGTTCACAATGGTTTTGTTGGTATATTAAAATACGGCATCGGAGAAAAGTTTCTACGTGAAACTATTAACATTGACATCATGTTTCGAAACGTATTGTGTAAATAGTTTTAGACGTGCAAAACTTGTAACGAACACGCTAACATTTGTGACAGAAATGTGTTTAGTAATTCAACATTTGGAGCCAGCTAGCAAGTGAGCGAGCGAGCGAGCGAGCGAGCGAGAGAGAGGGAGAGAGAGAGAGAGAGAGAGAGAGAGAGAGAGAGAGAGAGAGAGAGAGAGAGAGAGAGATTCTTAAGAGTTACATCGAGCCAATCCTGATGTACACTCGCGAATCATGAGCAGTTAGCAGACGTGAGGAATTATGGCGAAACTGCGGAGAAGTGGTTGTATAGACGAATTATGAGAATATAGAAGTCAGATAACATGTATAATGAAGATATCTTGAAAGACGTTAATTTACAAAAAGAAATGGTTACTCCCATCAGAAGACAACAGTCCAGTTACTTTGGATATCAGAAAGGGCAAGCTAGAGTTCTTCGTGACAACGGTAAACTTGGAGGGGAAGGCAGGCAGGGTAAAACCAAGAAATAAGATGCTGGACAGTCTGACAACATGGCATTAGAGGAACATCGGTATCAGAAATGAGTGGCTGTAGATGAGACAGAAGGCTTTGGACAGACATGATCACCAACTCCACACGATATGGACTATATGAATGAACAGACAGACAGACAGACAGACAGACAGACAGACAGACAGACAGACAGACAGACAGACATACAGACAGACAGATAGGTATATAGACAGACAGATAGACAACAAGGAATGAGAAACCCGTATAAGGAATATGTTAGGGCTGTTAGAGGATGAGAATATACAAATGTTAAGTTTGATTCTGAATGTGTCGTCAGTGCCCTAGGCAGTGATGTTATTATTGGGCATTAGATAAGAATGTTAACACTCCAGCGGTCTTCGGGAAGTTAGTTGCTTACTCTTCAGTTATCTTCACAGCTTATCTTGTATTTATGTAATGTCCTGTAGTTTTTACCTTTTGCTAGTAATATCCTGTAGTTGTTACCTAATGCTGACACCATGCCGTCATGACAGACCAAAGGTTGTTGTGCTTCAAAAAAGGCATAACAATTACAACTCATGGCGGTAGCGAAAGTGACTGGACAGACCAATTCGCACGGTAAATGCTCGCCCATAATAAATGCATGTAAACACATGGTCATTCCCACGACCACGCACCATCCGTTGTCTCATACGCTCAGTGTTTGACCTATCTGCAATAATTTTCTCATGGTCTTTATTCCGTTACTGATCTTTTTTCCCCGTTCATGCAATGCATCAGCGGCGAATTGCTCTCAGTATCAATGCCTGCAAAATCCATGTCCCGCTTACACACATCTGTATTTTTAACGTATATTCCTATAAGTGTTATGCAATATTTATTAGTTATACATGCAGAGTATCACGCCTGCCTATCTACCTTCATAACTGTCTTCATAGTCTGTCTTTATCTGGCTATCTAGTCTGTCGCCTGTTCATCTGTCCGCTTTTTAATCTGTTAATTTGACTGTATATACCCCCATAATTGTGTCTGCATATTAGCCCATTCGTATGTTATTGCATCCATCAGCCTATATATATATATATATTTACCCTATGGTCTGTCTGTCTGGTCGCGTGCAATTCTGTTTACCTCTCTATCCGTCCCACTCTCCCATGTATATATCTACTTATCCTAAAGTGCAACACTCTGAAACAACAAACCACAGCTGAGCAAGCTATATACTAGCAATTATTGACTAATTATGTGAAATAAGTCCCTCTGCTCACTGGCCAATAGTATCCTTATCCATAGTATCATTACCCGCAGTTGGAACAACACCAACAAGTATTCATCAAGATGTAGTTTTTGTTGCCACATTGTACCCACCATCTTCATGAAACAAGCACCAGACACTAATTTCCATTTATGTTTTTTTTTCTCTTCTGTCCTCCTTTCATGTTTCATCCGCCTCCTCCCTGCCTTCTGTCACCAAGTACTTCCCACGAAGTAGAGATAAGAAGCAGTCAGACCGATCAATCTAGTTTGTCTTCTTTACTGCGGTAAAAACGTATTTGAAGTCCACAGCCCGTTGTAGCGGGACAAACGACTTTGAAAATATAGGTCTGGGAAACATTGTTAAAATAGATATATGGTAGTGTTATTTTCCCTTGTCAATTCGGTTCACTTAGCACACGTTTCGTTTTTCCTGTTCTTCCCAGGTGTAAGCGATTACGTTTTTGTTTTGTGTTCTTTCCGCATGCATACAGACACACAGACATACACACAGTGTGTGTGTGTGTGTGTGTGTGTGTGTGACAGAGAGAGAGAGAGAGAGAGAGAGAGAGAGAGAGAGAGAGAGAGAGACCTTTACATTGAAAGAATTAAGAAATTGCTTATATACTTCCCTTCCTATCACTAATTTTTGAAATTAACTATACATGTAACAATGTGATTGTTAAGTCAACACAATGATATATTATCAATAGACAGTGTACATATCATTCACATAGGTAATGCAAGTTTGAGATAGACAGATAGATGGATGGATGGATGGATGGGTGGATGAATGAATGAATGAATGAATGAATGGATGGATGGATGAATGAATGGATGGATCGATGGGTAGATAGATAGGTTGATTCTCTTTACCACACTCAAGCCAGATCCCAGAGAAGTGTTTCCAGTAACTGAATCCTGCCCTCCATGAAGGCAAATGTCAAGAAATGTGTCCCAGTCAGTTAACATGTAAGAAAGACATGAACAAATTATTCAGACGGCGTTTCGCTGCCATTTTTAATCGTTGCCTTGACGATGGCGGTTTAGACGGCTCAAGCTGGGTCGTGGTGGGGGGTGGAGTGTCATCTTTTCAGGTGTCACATTTGTGTGAAATAATTATACTGCTGTTGAATGGACCACATTTCTTTCTACACATACATTCATACGTGTTTATGCCATTATGTTTTTGAAATTGCATACGTTATTACGGATGTATTGATATGCGTTAATGAATATGTGTGTGTGTGTGTGTATGTGTGTGTTCGCATGCTTTGTCTGCGTCAATATGAACACATGTGAATGTGCCTTATATATATG
The DNA here is from genome assembly GCA_963921405.1 of Cepaea hortensis. Taxonomy (NCBI): domain Eukaryota; kingdom Metazoa; phylum Mollusca; class Gastropoda; order Stylommatophora; family Helicidae; genus Cepaea; species Cepaea hortensis. The sequence goes on along the minus strand of OY992877.1, from coordinate 162,101,166 downwards.
TGTGTGTGTGTGTGTGTGAGAGAGAGAGAGAGAGACAGAGAGATTGACAGAGAGAGAGATAGAGACACAGATAGAGAGAGACAGGCACACACACAAACAGACACACAAATATATATATATACATATTCCGGTCTCCCTGGCCTAGGAATTAGCGACTTTCTCCGTAATCCCGTATACTCTCATGAGTAACGTGACGTGCGCGAGAATCGGTGGCTGTTCTCGTTGCATCGGTAACTTACGGAGTATGTGAGCCGGTCGCTCAGAAAGCAATGACAAACTACTGACTGAGCGTAATCTTGCCAAGAAATCAATCCATCCATCCATCCATCATGTGCCATGCCGGTAAGCGTGGGCGGTCATGTTCTGCCATCTCACCCGATCACCAGAGTCGTGGATCAGCTCCGTGTTTCTGTCTCGACTATGCCACAAGGCCAAGCCATCCAGGTACTTGCTTCTAGGTCTTCCCCTTGGTCTGTTCCCCTCGATCTTACCAGTTGTCACCAAATTCTCCAATCCATTTCTTCTCATAACATGTCCAAAAAATTTTGACTGTCTACGTCTAATTTCTCTAATCAATTTACGATCTTCATTTGTTTCTTGAAGGACTTGTTCATTGGTCTTTCTGGCTGTCCATGGTATTCTTTGCATTTTCCTCAGAAACCACATCTCTACAGCCATCAGATGTTTTTCAGCCTGACTGCTCATTGTCCACGCTTCACATCCATACAAAAGTACAGGCTCAATGTAGCATCTCAACACTCTCTTTCTCGTTTCAATTGACATCTTTTTATTGGTCAATATGTTTTTCATCTTGCTAAAGGCTACTTTTGCCATGGCGATTCTTGTTCTAATCTCTTCAGGGCATCTCCCATCAGATGTTATTACTGTTCCGAGATAATTGTACCTGCTCACTTGTTGAAGAATATTCCCATTTACTTGTATATTACATTGTGGTATTTCGTCCTTCCTAGTGACGACCATAATCTGTGTCTTTTTACAATTTAATTCTAACCCTAGTTGTTCACTGTGTGTCACAATCGCATCTACTAAATTGTGCAGGTCCTGTTCATTGTCTGCAATCAAGACTGTATCATCTGCATATCTAATGTTATTGATGCATCGTCCCCCAATGTTGATTCCTTCCATATCTTCAATATTTCTGAAAATACTTTCACTGTACAGGGAAAACAGATCTGGAGACATTACACATCCCTGTCTCACACCCCTTTTAATAGGCTGATATTGGCTTACTTCATTATCAACTCTTATGGCAGCTTGTTGTTTCCAATATATGTTTTTTACAAGTCTAAGATCTTTTCCATCAATTTGTAGATCTTCAAGCATCCTTATCATGTTGACATGTCTCACTTTATCAAAAGCCTTTGTGTAGTCAATAAAGCAAAGGTGTAGATCTTTGTTTACTTCTATAGAACGTTCGATTATGTTTCTCAGTATATACACAGCATTTACTGTACCCTTGCCTTCCACAAACCCACATTGTTCTTCTCCTATTTCAGGTTGTATTTTCCTCCTAACTCTTTGCATGATAATTCTTAGCAAAATCTTCGTGATGTGACTCATTATACTAATTGTTCGATGTTGATCACATTCCAAGGCTCCTGATTTCTTTGGGATTGCAATAAATACAGAATTACATAACTCCTGAGGTATATTTCCAGTATCATATATTGTATTAAGCAGACTGGTAACTTGATCTATTCCATATTCTTCTAAAGCATTAATCATTTCTGTAGGCAGCTGAAATATGCTGATGTTGACAGCGATGACCTGCAAAGGATATGCGAACTATATATATATATATACGCAGAGAGAGAGAGAGAGAGAGAGAGGGAGAGAGAGAGAGAGAGAGAGAGAGAGAGAGAGAGAGAGAGAGAGAGAGAGAGAGAGAGAGAGAAAGAGTCGAACAAACGCAGTCCTTGTATTTCACAGTTGTTGGCTAATATAATACCATTCTGCTACTGAGCGTCTTCTGTGTTCTTCTCCTTCCTCGTCAACTTCTTATTCACAACACCTTCAGAAAATGAATGTGTGCTGCTAGTCTCTAACCGAGGATGAGGAACAGAACTTGAAATCTTTCGACGTGTGCTGCTATCGAATAATTCAAGGCTTACATGGCAGAGAGAAAATGAACACAGTTGTAAAGACATTGAAGATCACAGACTGTTACTGGCTGCTTTTGAGATACGGACATATACTACTGAAAAAAAGGGCAAAATCCGGCGTACAATAAAAACAAATACATTACACAACGAATCATTGATATTGAGGTCCAACATGAAAGCCGAGTTGTATAGAACTGCTGAAACCAGGAATTAGTGGAGTGACGTGGTCAGGCAACTTCACCGTTAGTGTTTGGACTGACTATCGACTGCAATAGTTAATTCAGTTATCGTCATCTTTATCAGATTAATTACTAATGTCCCTAAATGTACTGGGAGTGCATTACTGGTGCACCATCATCATCTTTATCAGCTTCATGTGCGCGACAACTAACTCGGGTGTTTATGTCTCTCCACAGACACAGGCTGTTATTTTCTGGATCACCTCTGATGATGATTTTCCTCCACGTCACGTCTCAGTCCATCCAGCACCATTTCTGACTGTTGGCCTCTGCCTCTTCTCCCACTGATCTTTCCATGCGCCACAATGTTTCCCAAGACCCCTCTTCTCATTAAATGACCAAAGAATATTGTCACTGTCTTAGATGGTCTATAATGTTTTATCTTCATTAGTCTATTCCAGGTAATCGTTGTTATATACTCTGGCAGTCCAAGGTGTTCTCAACGTTCGTCTCTGTAACTACAGCTAGGTTGTTTTACTGGCATGCGCGGTCACATTTTTCAGGGTTGAGGAGTGTAAAGCTGGCTTGCGCAAACAGCTGGCAGAAAATGTACAGGCATGATTTCTTTGTCCTCTTCCATAAATGGTTGGTTATAGGTGGACAGATCTCTGGAAGAATGTCAGTCTTATTTCATCTTCTTATATAGTTATGGCGTTGGTGATCATGTCGTTCCACAGTCCCTTGTCTCGTGTGCTACCAATAATTTCCGATACTGATGTTCTTCCATGCTAAGATATCAAATTGTCCATCATCTTCTCTCTCGGTCCCTCTGCCTCTTTCTCCCCTCCAATTTTCCAGTCGTGTCGACATACTCGAGCTTTCCCCTTCTCATGAGACGCCCACAGATTTGGAATGTCGCAGTTTGATGGGAGTAACCGGTTCTCTCTGTGAGTTAACTTCTTTAATTAGATTTAACTTATTTTAACTGTTTAAGCCCAGTAAATCTGCGAAATGAGATGCCTGAGGAGAGCTGCCAACTTAACAATCCGAGACCGAGTAAGAAATGCTATTATCAGACAGACTGTGGGATCAACACCTTGTGCCACATTTATTGAAAGACAGAAGATCAAGTGGTTTGGCCATATCGTTAGAATGCAACATCAGCAACTACCATCACCGGCCTTACATCAAAGATCATCTGCGACGAGACCACGAGGACGTCCAAGAAGAAAATGGATTGACGACATCAGAGACATTGTACAACCACACTGAATGACACTATCCAGTGCCGCCCACCGGGCGCTGGAACGCAAATTATTCCTCCCCACGACGCTTGACGGCAGAAGTGGAAGATGATGATGATGATGATGATGATGATGATGATGATGATGATGAAGCCCAGTAAATAAATTGATACCCAGGTTGTCAGAGCTCAGGAACAGGCTTGTATCTATCGGAGAAAGACTGTAATAGAGACTTTCATCGCAACTCGCCACCGAAATACCATCTCCCCGTGGACTGTGTTGTAGCAGCCCTTCCTCTTTCCAAATGCAGAAAACAACAACCGGGTGTGCAAGACTTATACTAGAACTGCACATTTGCGGAGAGACATGGAGATTCTACAAAATCCCTTGCTGGAGAATCAGAATGTGAATATCCCTCAATACGAAGAGATACTCCAAGGTTTTGATCTGTGCCTGATTCTGGTCTCGCCACCAGTGGCCTACCACCGATGATCCTTTGCACATTTGAACCCGGGTTCCCTAGTGTGTGAGACGGATTTCCTAACTTCGTAGCTACCTTCCCCAAACAGAATCAACAATGTCTGCATTATTTTCATTATTTGTTGGCGAAAACTGGTCGTGAAGTTGTGAGGTATGAGATAAGAAAACTATTGTATGTAAATAGTGGCGTAAGGGTTAATGTTCAATGGATAATCGATAACATAGCCATACAAGCCAATACATAAATGATCCATCCATCACAGCACCGCGGTATAGTGTAAATGCTGACTGTTGAAGGAACATGCTGGTTATTAATAGTCGGATTCGTTCTCCCATGTGTGCCTTCCTGTTGGAACCACATTCATACAAGCGCAGTCATGTAAACAGCGGAGGTCACAAGGATAAGAGCACTCGTTCTTAAACATCCGGTGTGCTGGTGCTGAGGTAGGGGGTTCAACCCCTACACCGGTCAGTTGGAGTAAAATATTGACTTCTTGTCCTTGACTTGGAGACGTAAATAAGAAGTACCGCTGAAGTCGGAGTGGGTCAGCCTGATGGCGAGGGGCACAGGTAACAGAGAAAGCTAACCCACACGCAAAAATTCAATTGAGTGCTACTAGAAGAAGACTACGTTTGGGTTTAAAGCGAGCAAACACAATGTGAAGAGCCTGCTTCACCTGGGGACAGACATGGCGATCATTGGAACGTGTGTCAGATGGGACACTACTTTTGTGGATATACAGCACCAAAAAGTTGTATTCCAAGATCTCAGCTAGTCTTGTTAAAAAAAAAAAAAAAAAAAGAACTACACACATGGATCGACCATCTCGATAGATAAAAATCCTTTAGTGAAGCGAACAATTGAATCAAGATCCCCTGGTTTGTAAGACCCACTTCTTAGCCTCTCATCTATCCTCTCCAATACTGAATCAATAATCCTTGCATTAAAGACATTATTTGTCAGTGAAAGCTGCTGTGGAGTCTCGCGGTAGGGCGACAGGAAACGACTGCATGTAAATAATAACTCCGAAGTTCGTACAGCACGGCTGGTTAGAGATGAAGTGCTGTTGGAGAGCGGCTCCAGCTGTGGTAAGTTTAGATATGAATGTTCATTGAGAACGCTGTTTACACCAGCTTTCTGATGATAAATTGCAGTTAATGAATGGTTCAGAAATAGGAAATTATAAGTGAAAACAAGCTGCACAATATACAAAATAATCTGGATGCATACCTAGTAAATCAATAACATTGTAATTGGAAACATTAGAGTCTTAAACTCGGTGATAATTAAGATTTATCCGTAGGCTCGCTTGCTAGCACTGTAGTTCGGGAGTCTTCTTTTTCTTTTTCCTCTTCTGCATTCTGCTTTTTCTTCACCTCCCTCTTGTTTCTTCATTTTTTACTTAACTTTCTTCTTCTCCCTTTTCTTTCTCTGCTTCTTCCCGTCTACTTTTTCTCTACCTCCTATCCTCTCTCATCTTCGTCTTCTCCTTCCCCACCCCCATTTCACTAATTATCCTCCAATGGAGCATAGGCCTTGAAGGCAATCACCCCAAGCTCTCCAATATTTCCCCATCGTTTGTAGTTCACTAAATGTCCCCCCCCCCCAAAAAAAAAAAAAAAAAAAAAAAAATTAAATTATTAATCTATTTCTTTCATTCATTTAGATCTCCCTAGACATAGTTTGTCTTGTGGCATACAGATAAATGACTTTATAGGCATTGTATAAACAGTTGTCCTCACTGTGTCCTACACAGCAGCAGAGTCTTGATCTCACCTCTTGATTCTCTGGAATTTGTCTCGTTCTCTCCATAAGCTCCGCTTTGGTAACTCTATCGTACCACTTTACTATTCCTGTTCTGCGCAAGTAACATTTAATGAATGTTCGTTGTTTATTGGTAATTGTTTAGTCATTTTCCGTGTTTCTAATCCACACAACAGTGCTCATTTGACGCGACAGTTTAAATAATCTAAGTTTCTTACAAGATTTAACTTAGTTTCACGTCCACAAATGTCTTAGTCCAATGACAGCTCCTTTTGCCTTAGTAATTTTTATTTATTTTGTTGTTTCGGGATTTGAGATTTAAAGATTGAGCACAACTCACAACTGGCAACGCTGATCGTCTACCGGTACGAACCTAAGGCCTTGTCCACATTGTCCAAATTCCTTGTGAACCTAAGGCCTTATCCAAATTGACGTGGACAAGGCTTTAGTAATTTTATTTAAATATATATATTTCCTCCACCGTCCTTGTTTATATTGCTACCTAATTATGAATATGAGTCGAATTTTAAAAGTAAGGTTTCACCAATGTAGATCGAGCTATCATATATTTGATTTATTTTTATTATCTTTGCTTTTCCCTAAGTACTTTCAGACCTAATTGTTGTGGTCTTCCATCAAGTATTGAATTTATTACGTATGTGATTTCGTGTGTGCGACAAGAGGACAGTGTTGTCGGTGAAGTCAAGATCACCAAGCTTCTATGTCAAAGTGAAATGAATTCCATTTCTAGTGGTAGCTATTATTGTCTTCAAAGTCTATAGTCAGTAAGAATAATAATGGTGACAAAAGGCTTTTCTGCTGCACCTCTGCTCTTATTTCAAATGTATCTGTTAGTAATCCCCGGTGAGGAACTCTGCATGTCATTAAGCTAACCACAACCTTCTGCTCCATTATAGATCAATAATAGTTACCCTTATAAATGAAATGTAACCCTTATTAAATTAATAATCATATATGGCATCTCATAGTGTAGCATCAGTTTTCAAAAGGATTCCCGGTCACTACTATCAAATGCCTTTTCTTTGTCACTAATCAAATATAAAGTGGTGAATTAATTATAAACAAAGAAAAAATAAACAATAGACTGCACAATGTGTTGCCTTCCATGTCTCGTCAGTTTCATACTGCAGAGTAAGATACCGTATGATGTAAGCAGATGAATCCCATTTCAGGCTGAAATGACAACGAACATAGTCACTGAAGCTGTTGAATGTGCTGCTTTTGTTATCCCCAAGGTAATCGCAGATTCACTACTGAGTCTTTCTTGTCTGCACAGAACTAGTTTTAAAGCAAATCTAATTGCAGGATCGTCAAGGTTGTGTTGAGTTGAATTAAAAACCGACATCACTGCACTCTGGACATTCTCATATGTGCTCCGTCCCCTCTTTCAACAGCCAGCGAAGAGTCATACTACTAATCGTTCCTACCGATATCTGATTTAAAGTTCTCCTAGTCTTCCCTCTCAGTTTTGAGATTTTCCCAGAACCCCTACCGATCCCGCGTATCAGTTTTGAGATTCTTCCAGAACCCTTACCATCCCGCGTAATCTCATTCTGTCCACATACGGGTTCTCAGTCTGTTCCCCTGTCTTCTCCACCTGGTCCCACAAACACATGACCGCCTCCCCCTTGGTCATAGGCAATATACCACCAGTCTATCAGCCTGTTCATTCCCCGCACGCCCGCATGGCCGGGACAAAATACCCATACATTTCTCACAATCTTTGACCTCTGAAGCAGATCGTCAAGGCTGTGTGGTTAGCAAACAAATGCCGTTTCGCATACTGCATTCGGTTTACAATAAACCAACATCCACATTCCTCGAAACTTCCGTCATTAGATGTTTAAAACCAAATTACATGTAAATCATTTCTATGGGTTTCAAAACAACATTGAATCTATATGTGGTAATAAAGAGGGAATTTACCATTTATTACCCAAGACAAAATGAAGTAATTAAAAAAAGGTGTGTTGAATTATTGCACTATAAACGAATCGAAATATCGGAAAAAATTACTGACTTTAAGAGTTAATGATTATAAATTATTAGAATCATGTGGTAGTATCGTCAACAAGAGGACAATGCTATACATTAGTCTAATTTCCTCAGTTCTGACGACATATTGATGATCCTGACAAAAGTTGCAGGTCTTATGGACATCCCTGATAACTTTGATGCCTTTGAGGTGTCCCACATTCCCACCAAGCTTACCTTCAACAGTCAGCATGATGTTCTGCCGTATATTCCGTCGTCTGGCTGACACCTGACATTCATACACTCCGCTGTCATCAGGGTTTACGTTCTGGATGTGCAAGTTCCACGCCAATGAATGTTTCATATGAACCACTTTAAACCTCCGGTCATTGACATAGGTGTCTTCGCCAATGGTCAGTGGGTTGGGATCTGAAGCCCTTCTCCACACGATCTGAGAGAAGAGATTATAATTAGTTTTTCAGTTACTGCCATGAAATAATATTACATGAAATCTCGCTCTATCTATCTGTCGTTCTGTCTGTGTGTTTGTCTGTCTGTCTCACCCAAACACACAATCATGTTTACGAGTTTCCGTTTCGACATCCACAGCTTTGATGACCTGTGCTGGGAGGTCATTTCTCCTGACTGAGAAATGAAAGCATCGCCAAGGTACTTTATCAGTTGCCATGTACTGTATCAGTCATCAGGTACTGTATCAGTCGCCAGGTACTGTATCAGTGACCAGGTACTGTATCAGTCGTCAGGTACTGTATCAGTCGTCAGGTACTGTATCAGTCGCCATGTACTGTATCAGTCGTCAGGTACTGTATAAGTGCCCAGGTACTGTATCAGTCGTCAGGTACTGTATCAGTGGCCAGGTACTGTATCAGTCGTCAGGTACTGTATCAGTGATTAGGTACTGTATCAGTCGTCAGGTACTGTATCAGTCGTCAGGTACTGTATCAGTCGTCAGGTACTGTATCAGTCGCAAGGTACTGTATCAGTCGTCAGGTACTGTATCAGTCGCCATGTACTGTATCAGTGGCCAGGTACTGTATCAGTGGCCAGGTACTGTATCAGTCGCCAGGTACTGTATCAGTCGCCAGGTACTGTATCAGTCGCCAGGTACTGTATCAGTCGCCAGGTACTGTATCAGTCGCGGTATTACAGTTTCTGGTGCGCTGACTAATGATGGTCAGTAATTACATGTACAGGCTCATGTGACTCAGCTTCGAAGTGTAATGGGTATATGGTGCTAGTGCCATATTTTTAAAGACCAGTCGAGCCTGAACTGGTGATTCCGTCAATCTCACACCGGCCACTTACTGGAAGAGAAGGAAGAGGGGAAGTAGAAAGGGGAGGTGAAGAAGAACACAAAGAAGAAGAAGAAGAAGAAGAAGAAGAAGAAGAAGAAGAAGAAGAAGAAGCAGAAGCAGCAGAGGAAGAGGAAGAAGAAGCAGCAGCAGCAGCAGCAGAAGAAGAAGAAGAAGAAGATTAAAATATAAAAACATAACGAAACAGATTTAGAAACCCAAAGCAAGCAGCAGGATAAATAAAACTGGGCGGCATGTCGTTTACTAATCTCCTATAGATTTCATTCTTTCAAAAACACACGCTCCTCGTTTGATGATGTGTGTAGTATGTGTTTCTCTGGAGAGAATAATCACACTTGATGTATCTCATTACAGGCTAAAATAGCCTGCTGCTATTTCTGACAACCGGTGGAAGCATGGAGACATTGATCTGTCCTCCACCTGTTGCTAGCCGCTATAGAGAAGGATTCTTTCGTGGGCTACTGGTGCATCCGTTTATATTGAAAGTCTTGTAGGGTCGGAGTGTTGTGGATCTATGGCATCTGCCTCTTGTTGTAAATGTACCGGGTTGTTAGTTAATTAGTTAGTTAGATAGTTAGTTAGTTAGTTACTTAGTTAGTTAGTTAGTTAGTTAGTTAGTTAGTTAGTCGCCGTTCCAACTTCACAGCAACGGGTTGTCCCCATTATGCTCTGTTTCTGTGCCAGTGAATATCACATAAAATGCTCCTCACAGCCCCATGTGAAAAGTGGAAAAGACAGGAGTCTCGACAACCTACAGCCCGCACAGGTACACTGTGCGTAATGCCGCCGCCAGAATGTCAACACAAAAGTCCTCCACTACAGTTCATCTTCGATGGAAGCGGCAGTCCTTAGAAAACCAGCAGCCACACATTTCTATACAAGGCAAAACCAGTCTGTTTTGCGACAAAGCCAGCTACATCATTTTTCCCGAACATGCAGTTAACGCCACAAACAACCGCGGACAGATAGTAAAAGCGTTCCCTGTGCATAATGCAGACTCCAGAATGTCAAAACAAAGGTCCTGCACGAAAAATACAGTTCATCTTTGATGAAAGTGGCTGTCATTTTCCCTTCCGGATGTTTTTCTAAATGTTGACTTAAACAGTCTAGATATTTCTAGATGGCGTTTTTTCCGTTTCTAGATGTTTTCTGTCAAAGAAAAGTGGCAACCCTGAGCCACCTACACCATTTTTCCGAACATGCAGTTCTCTGTTCACGCCACAAACAACCGCGGACAAATAGTAAAAGCATTTCACTGTACATAATGCCATCAGATAGTAAAAGCATTTTACTGCACATAATGTCGTCGCCAGAATGCCAACACAAAAGTCCTGCACGAAAAATAATTTAATCTTTGATGGAAGCGGCAGTCATTTTCCCATCCTGATGTTTTTCTACATACGTTCACATCTACGTTCACATCACGTTCTACGTTCACCTACAGTCTAGATATTTCTAGATGTTGATTGTTCCGTTTCTAGATGTTTTCTAGCCAGCTACGTCATTCCCCCCCCCCCCCGAACATGCAGTTCACGCCACAAACAACCGCGGACAAATGTAAAACGATTTCACTGTACATAATGCCGTCACCAGAATGCCAACACAAGAATCCTCCACGAAAATACAGAGTTCATCGTCGATGGAAGCGGCAGTCGCTAGAAAACCAGCAGCCACACAATCTTGTATAAGGCAAAATCCGGTCAATTCTGCGACACAGCCTGTCGCCATTGCTCTGAACATACAGTTCACGCTCCACACAACCTCGGGCAGATGTAAAAGCATTTGACACGAAATTCACAGCTCACAGTAACGCGCCACGCACTCAGCTCAGTAGCAGGACGACGGAACCATACACTTCGAGTCCAACATGAGGAAAGTGCGAATGCAAACCGTAGCCACGAGCATAAACACTCCAGAGGCCTTAACCGTTTCAATGCCTATCCTCCATGTTCGCGACCGGAAGTGGTACCGGGTTAATTCCACGTTGCATTTTTTTTTTTTTTTTTTTTACAAAAAATGATCTGATGGCTTCACACAACTTCTCTACATCAGGGTAGTGGGCGGCCTTCTCGGAAAACTTGCGAGAAAAGGAGACCTGGTGTGGGCGTTACTCAAGTTGGACATCACACTTGGCAGTAGGAAAGAGGACACCCAATTTTCCGCGGCAGTGGCAACATTTCACAATAAAAACACAAACGAAGATCATCATGGTCGAATGGATTAGAGCCCCTGCTCTTAAACTTGCAGTTTGCTGATGCAGAGGTAGCGGGTTCAACCCCTACACCGGTCAGCTGGACTTTAATGTTGATTTGGGGACGTAAATTTCAAGTTCCTCAGAAGTCGGAGTGGGTTCGCATTATGACGCAGTACGCTGATAATAGGTGAAGCTAATCCATAAGCAAATATCAGTCCAGTGCACTAGAAGTAGCAGCACGTGTATGAACTACATATAGTGACTACGCTTGAGTTAAAAAAAAAAAAAAAAACCACACAGAAACCGCAACAGAATGTTTGTGGTATGTGTTTATTCTGGAGTTCAAACATGTAGATCATGTAAAGGATATGCAACTAAGCAACAACAAACATAAAGGAAAGCCGATGCAACAGAGTGTGTGCAATGCAACAGAGTGTGTGCCCTGTGATGAAACTTCTATTGTATGTTCAATTAGACATGAGAGATGCGGTGTGGTTAGTGCGCTTGTCCGCTAATATAGTGGGCTGAGCTAAATCCCCAGCAGTGACAGGATATTTGTTTCTGAAAAGTAAGATCTGGGGTCGACGACAAGGACTAATTAAACGCACAGGACAAACCGTCCAGAACATCTGGGGAAGTGTTAAGGCTAGCTCAGCCCATTATGCCGTGGCCTAGAATATGTAAAGGTCTAACACGTCACATCTCACCGACAGATGCCTTTGATGTGAAAATATCAGAATACGTTTGGAAACATCTTTGAGCAATGAAGGTTGTCCTTCAGAAACCGACGAAGCCACAAAGTTCATCTCCAGCCCATTTTTCTGAATCTAATTAAAGTAGGGAGGTCAGCATGGCAGCAACAGATAAGAGCGCTTTCGTTCTTAAGCACCCGGTGTGCTGATACTGAGGTAGGGGTTAAACCCCACACCGGTCAATTGGACTAAAATGGTGACTTCTCGTCGTTGACGTGTTGACAACAAATTATAAATACCTCTGACGTTGGAGTGGGTTCACCTGATGGCGAGGGACACTGGTAATTGGGAAAGCTAATCCACACACAAAATTCAGTCCAGTGTTACTAGAATCAGCGTTTATTGACTACTCTTGGGTACAAAGCCAGCCAGCTAAAAAAACAACAACACTTTATAGTCAGGCATATCGAATGACAGGGCCCAGACGAAGAGATACAGACATTATCTGTCTTGTAACCGAATGATAGTCGGAGTTAGCGTATATTAGGGACCAGACGAGGTGAGACACAAACTTCTGCTCAATTATAAATGGATGATAGTCAGATAATGCCAAATGACAGGACCCAAAAGACAGAGTGGCACATACATATGTTGTCTTGTAGTTGAATGATAGTCGGATATATCGTATATTAGGGGCTAGGCGAGACGAGGTGAGACACACACTTCTGCCTAATTGTAGATGAATGACAGTCAGATAAGGTTCAATGATAGGAGCCAGATGAAGTGAGACACAAACTTCTGCTCAATTGTATATGAATGATGGTCAAACAGATCTAATGACAGGTTCTAGAGGAAATTGACACAGTCATCTGCTGCATTGGAGAAAGAATAGGGACATTCAAAGCTAAGGAAGACCGGCATGAGAGACATGCTTGTCCAGTTCAGCTGTGTTCAGCCACGGGGCTTGATGAAACAGCACAGCGTAAATCGCTGTCTTTACAGCAGCATCAATGTTGAAACAGCTTTCAGCTTTGTATGTTTTTGTATCATCTCTCTGCCAACACAGTCTTGAAACAATTTATTGCGCGTGAGAAAAGGAAGTCTATAAATCTGAAAATAAAGATGCAGTCTACCCTTAAAAAAAAAAAAGGTAGAAAAGACAGAAATAATTTTATCTCTGACGTTTTCACTGGGTGATAAGAAAAGATGCACACACATGTCTGTTGTTAGGCGTGAGAGAGAGAGAGAGAGAGAGAGAGAGAGAGAGAGAGAGAGAGAGAGAGAGAGAGAGAGAGAGAGAGAGAGAGAGAGAGAGAGAGAGAGAGAGAGAGAGGAAAACTTATATGGAGAAGGGTGTTATGGAGGAAGAAAGGTGAACGTTAGTACACACGTTGCCTACAGTTGCAGCAACGACGCTGCTCTGCTGTTTGAAGTCTGCAGAATCAACACACTGAGCTCCTCTTATTTGTTGTTGTTTTGCCCAAAAATACGTACGGCATTAGCCGGGCATAACCTAGAAATGTGCACAAGAACAATTGCGTAGAGACAGTCAGAGGAACGGAAAGTAAGACAAACAAAACAAGAAAGCAAGATACAGCTAGACAGACGGAAGCTTGGATGAAAAATAAATAAAGGAAAGAGAAACAATATTTACCCGGACAGATTTATGGCGGGTATCTCGGATGGAGGTCTGCATTCCCAATATTTATGGAAAATAAAGGAACTAAAACAGCACTGGAATAGAACTATCTAAACGTAACTGAAATATAACTCTCAAAACGATACAAAAAATATCTTAGATATCATAACTATCAATGTCAAGCTCAGCCTGCTTGCACGCCAAGGAAACATCCCATTTTCGTTGTAATTTCAATATATTGCCAGACTGGGGTAATGTTTTGTGAAAGCGAATGTTATATATATATATATATATATATATTTCCCCCCCCCCCTCAAAAGAGCTGTATTCTGAACCCGACTATGCCATGTGGCCAAGCTATCCAGGTATTGATCTCTCCGCCTTCACCTTGCTCTTTCCCCATACATTTGCCAGTTAACGCTAAGTTTTCAAGTGTATTTCTGTTCATAAAGTGTTCAAAAATCATGACCGCATGCGACCAATTTCTCTAATCAATTTACGGTTTTTATTATCTTCTTGTAGAACTTTCTCAAAAGACTACCACTAGTTAGTTTTATTTATTTGTCTTTTCATCTGAAGATCTGAAGAAGGCTTTCTTCTGATAGTGTATGACATATGGCGTTGTTCATCATGCATACATCTTCCTATCTCTCGTCCTGCCATCAGCGCCCATACAGTTGTTCCTCTATGTCACACAGGCAAGCAGACTGGTGTATTTTATTTAGCTTCACCCCTGTTTCTCTTCCAGCCTCCAACTTTCCTGGTATCATTACGTATTTCTGTTTAACTTTTCTCGCAACATGTCCAAAGAATGTCTATTGTCTATATCTGATACCAATAACCTGTTTTCTCTGAGTTGGTGTTTCTCTGAGTTGCATTTTTCTACAGAACTACATGTCTGTAGAAAGAGGAGAAATTGTGGATATTCGCACCATGGAAGCCACATCTGTGATTCACAACACGTGTGTGTGCGTGTGCATGTATTTTATGGCAAAATATGTACACATGTTAATGTTATCAAGGAAGGAGGCAGGCGAAGGAAGACACAGGAAGAAGTACACACGTTAAACAGCGTGGTAAAGCGGTACGGTACGGAGAATCACAATGGCTGTAAAAGTGAGACAAATGGGATGAAGTGATATGTAACCTACTTAACTAGACCCCGGCATGTCTAGATTAAAAGTGAGACAAATGGGATGAAGTGATATGTAACCTACTTAACTAGACCCCGGCATGTCTAGATTAAAAGTGAGACAAATGGGATGAAGTGATATGTAACTTACCTAACTAGACCCCGGAATGTCTAGATTAAAAGTGAGACAAATGGGATGAAGTGATATGTAACTTACCTAACTAGACCCCGGAATGTCTAGATTAAAAGAAAGGTAAAATTCAAGCAGAAGCCAGAATACACTGGCATATAGGGCATGCGATTACGGATGGTCGGATTGAAGAGAGGAAGAGCTGTATTATATATGTCTAGCAAAGCACAAGGCAGGAGACTGGAAAGACAGGATCAAAACCTTACGACATTGACTATCAGAAGAAAAGCTACTTTAATATAACCCTAGCTCACACACCGGTCAGTTGGACACACATGTTGATTTCTCGTTCAGAAAGCAATGGCAAACTAAAATTGCCTAGTAAAGAACAAACAGCCAGTAAAGACGGGAGTTGACTGCATGGTCCTGTAAAAGTACACACAATATACACAGAATGGCACTGTCTTCAAAGTCTCACAAGAACACACTGAATCAGCGGACACTGAGTGGAGTTCAGAGATATAGACAATGTAAACACTATCATCGGAACTGCAAGCCAGACAGAGTAGCCAACAGGTAAATGTATCCACAGTTCAAAGGTAATCAAAGCAGCCACCGATCATATGTTGGGCGGGGCTCCAGTTCGTAAATGATTCCTGAGATGCCAGCATTTCTGGATAATTCTACCTCCGAAATGCATAGGTGGATTCAACAGAGGTAGACCGCACCTTTCCACTCTCTTGTTGCAACAACGATATTTCTGTCTTATTTGTTTTTGATGAACATCTGTTCCGTCTGGCACTAGAGTGACACGAGGAATTGACGAGGGCGAATTATAGTGGTCTATGGGAGCAGCCAAACATTAGGACGTGAATGGAATAATACATCGCCGGAAGAGGATCCAGACGCCTGTTTATAGAAGAGAAATCGCTGGCAAAATGGTGCATCTGGAACATAATACCGACAAAAACCACCCATTTGCAATGGCGGGTATGCTTTATGTTTAAAATGAAGATGGCGGAAATAAAACGGGGTGGAGAATAATGCTGTTCTAAGTAATGAGAGGGGAAATAGCCCTGCATCAATCAATGTGGTTAATGTCTATGTTTGATTGTCGTCTGCTTATGTGTGTCTGTTTGCCAGTTCGTTTTTATGCCACACTAAATGTTAAGTCACATACATTCGTCTACGTATCTACAGACCAACCAACCCGCTCACGCGTACACCTGCCAGAATACCTACCTACTTACCTACCTATCTACCTACTTACCGACCGACCGACCGACCTACCTACCGACCGACCTACCTACCTACAGACCGACCTACCGACCTACCTACCATTCTACATACCTACCTACCCACCCACCTACCTACCTACTTACCTACCTACCTATATACCTACTTACCATCTTACCTACCCACCCTCCTACTTACCTACCCTTCTACCTACCTACCCTCCTACCTACCTACCCTCCTACCTACCTACCTACCTACCTACCTACCTACCTACCTACCTACCTATCTACATACCCACCCACCCACCCATCTACCTTCTTGCCGACCTGTTTCTAAGCCTCTGTATGTGTGTGTGTGTATATATATATATATGTGTGGCTTTGTGTTAGAAAACACACCCTGTATGGCTCATAATATCAAAACACATGTGCAAGCGAAGTTACAGCTAATAACACAAATTGAATATTCCAAACGAAGAAAGATGAGGTTATTTTACGTATTCACTTTCCAGTCAGTAAGTGCGAAAATCATATGCAGATCAGGAAAGTCATACGCATGTTGATAACGTTTGAATGTAGAGGCCAGCTCTGCCTGACTGGCGACACGTAACCTGTGGCAACTGAAAAGGAGTGAGGCCAGGCAGCAGCGCTATCAGGA
Organism: Cepaea hortensis; assembly: GCA_963921405.1. NCBI lineage: Eukaryota > Metazoa > Mollusca > Gastropoda > Stylommatophora > Helicidae > Cepaea > Cepaea hortensis. The sequence goes on along the minus strand of OY992877.1, from coordinate 162,084,366 downwards.
AGTCAACCAACACAGACATGGCATCGTCGACCGTTACAGGCTGAAGGAAATACAGAGGAGGGTACTTATGGACTGTATATGCTGATGTTCAGTGAGGATTATCTGATGACCAATCAACCCATCAACCAACCAACCAACCAACCAACCAACCAACCAACCAACCAATCAACCAACCAACCAACCAACCAACCCTTGGCAGATAAATAATTTGGACAGCGAAGAACGGAAAGCAGACATTGTATGCCTTATCCCGACATTATATTATATAAGAGTTGCAGGAGGCGATACCATAAAGGAAAAGCCGACACAAAATTATAGACAGGTGTAACCACAACATGAAAATCATATGTGTAGGGTTAAAATAGAGGAGACCTCTAGGTAACATACCCAGAGAGACACCAAAGAAATTAAGGTAAGAACCTAAGGGATCGACACGAAGTCATAAACGTAGAAAAAGAGTACATGGATATGTACATATTTAACAGCATTTATTGAGCCTAGAAAGGAGAGGCCGGTCTCTCTGGCTGAGGGGTTACAACACTTTCTCCGTAATCCCGTTTATCACGCAGAGTCTCGTAGCGGGAGAGAACTGGGAGCGGTTCGACCCCCGCTGGTGACATGCGGGATACTGAGCCGGCCGCTCAGAAAGCAATGGCAGACTACTGAGCGTAATCTTGCCAAGAAATCAACAGACAGCTGAAAGATGCCGGTGTTGACAGCGATGTCCTGTAAAGGATATGCGCAAAAAAAAAAAAAAAAAAAAAAAAAAAAAAAAAAAAAAAAAAAAGGGGAGACTGGTACAAAAAGATGCATTAAATTAGTAAAGTCGCAAAGAACTCGATAAAAACAACCGGTTTCCGGTTGCAAGAAATCCATGATGAAAACTAAATGAAAATGAATGCTATTTCGAGGTAAGAAAAATTACTATAGCTTTTCGTTACTGTGTATTTTTTAATTTCATTTCTGATGTATACCTCATGTCTCTGGAATGTACTTTGGGGATATTCAATTTGACTCACGAGAATATTTTCGAGTTGTTTCCATTTTTCAAAATCCAGTTCACACCGATTACAATTTCCTCTTCTGTGCCTTTGTTATGTATAATCAATTTCACTGTGCATACACAATATTACAAAGCGCTCATGCTATATTACATGCTATATGACCACTGTGGTTTCTCTATGGCTACAGGAGACCAATCACACAGGGGAATACCCATAAGCTGTTGCTCCTTGTCTACTCTTAGTATCAATACTCGCTTTTTGATGGCATGAAGCAACGCGCTGACTATTTGTATAAACAATATAACATGACACAAAGTAGTGCAGCTTTACATAACAGAATAAAGACACATAAAGGACGTGTCTTAATTCTGTTATGTAAAGCTGCACTACTTTGTGTCATTTTATATTGTTTACACTTTCACAGCTTTACCGCAGTTCCACCTAATTTTATTCATATTTGACTATTTGCATGTACGACGTGTG
>OY992877.1:161940379-162075379 GCA_963921405.1 Cepaea hortensis | reverse complement strand
GATAATAGCGAGTTCGCGCGCACAAAACATCGGTAACGAAACGAAAATACCACAGAGTTCGTAATGAAGACAAGTAAATGAGATAAACCCGACAGAGGTTCGTAAATTTAAATACTTGTGCACATAAATAACATGAGGTGGAAAGTGCAGATAGAAGGTCACGACTGGGATGACATCTCAGGGTGAAAACAGCACAATTCCAGAAGTTAATGACAGGTTATTACATTAGAAAAAAAAAAGTAATGGAGGAACAATCTAAATATATTTAAAGCGAATCTTCACAGGTATACATTGAATGGTTGTTTTAAGAAACCGCATTAGTCTTCATTACATTTTACAAACAATGACATCAGTGTTGCAGTATTAATAAAAATTGCAGACATTAACATTAATAAAAAGACTCTGTACTCTACATACTCGCACACGCACACACACACATGCATACACAAAGGCGCACACATGCAGGTCACACAAAGGCGCACACATACAAGGGCACACACACATGCACACACAAAGGCGCACAACCACAGACACACACAGACACACACGGCACGCACAGCCAGCCAGCCAGCCAGCCAGCCAGCCAGCCAGACAGACAGCCAGACAGACAGACAGACAGACAGACAGACAGACAGACAGACAGACAGACAGACAGACAGACATACATACATACATACATACATACATACAAGTAGTTTGTAATGCGCAAAACGTTCAAATATTTTTAGGTCCGCTTAATAGGTCTGGACCTAGTAAATCCTTATATTTGAGTTTTACACGCCACTTTGCATCGGTCCACAACAATCGGACCGCATTTGACCTAATTTTTTCAAATCTCGAGGGTTGTGGTATTATTCCGGTCCACGTGTGTGGCAAGCTGGTGTGTATGCGTGTGTGCATTTGTGTGTGTGAAGGACACGACCGGTCGGGGCGAGAGGTGCGTACCAGTCACGCAGGCGAACCGGGCCGGGCTACGCTGGCGGAATGGCTGGTGATCGAGCCCCTCGATGAGGAGACTAAACCCTATACGATTGACATATCGAACCTGAGATGATGGTCCATCTTTCGATTTCACCATTACCCCTACCCCATTCAGGGAGAAGTATAGGTCATCTCCGGCTCAGAATGATAGCCCCTTGATTACAAGTTTACTAATCCTAAGGTGATTGTTGTCCATATGGGTAATGGTAAATTGGCATTGTAACAACCTCATTCCAACCCTATGCTACCAATCTCAAACCTGGACTTTATCCAAATTACACCTTCGCAAAATCAACATCTGCGAAATGAGATGCCTGAGGAGAGCTGCCAACTTAACAATCCGAGACCGAGTAAGAAATGCTACTATCAGACAGACTGTGGGATCAACACCTTGTGCCACATTTATTGACAGACAGAAGATCAAGTGGTTTGGCCATGTCATTAGAATGCAACATCAACAACTACCATCACTGGCCTTACATCAAAGATCATCTGCGACGAGACCACTAGGACGTCCAAGAAGAAAATGGATTGACGACATCAGAGACATTGTACAACCTCACGGAATGACACTATCCAGTGCCGTCCACCGGGCGCTGGAACGCAAATTATTCCTCCCCACGACGCTTGACGGCAGAAGTGGAAGATGATGATGATGATGATGATGATGACAACCTCATTAAATTAATTGAGATCCCATTATGGCTTGAAATATTATCGAAGGAATAGACGAAATAATCTAATTAACAGACATACATGTCTTATCCCTAGAAGGTTTTAACATAAATTATTAATATAATTTAAGAAAATATTCAATTGAAATAACATACTTAGTGACTTTTGTAAATAAGTGTTCAATTATAAGAGCATTATATTAATGCGAGTTATTTCACTTGTCCAGACCAGAATAAATTCTGTCACTTGATATATTTTCAATTAAAATATTACTCGCAACTGAGCAGGGTTAATGGAAGGTCAGCTGGCGAGGCAAGACATGTAAAATACCGATAAGAGTGTTTCGGGATAAAGTAGATGATAATACCAAAGTCTACATGCTGCACGCCAAGGGGTATAAAGATCTATACCGCATGTTTCTATGTACGCGTGACTCTGTCTATCTTTTATGTCTGGCTTTATCGCTGTTCCTCTCTCTCTCTCTCTCTCTCTCTCTCTCTCTCTCTCTCTCTCTCTCTCTCTCTCTCTCTCTACATATGTGATGTCAATATTTTATGACTTGGCGTCTATATAAAGTTTTAGGTAACACAAACGTATCATCACCACAATTTTAGCATCACTGTGTCATTCTGCATTGCCAGCCAACCAATAACCGACAAACGTGTCTATTTGTCCTGAACTTATCGCGGCCGCGCAGGTGCAAGCATCCTTGTGTGTGGTCAGACCTTGTAAAATACAGGGTGATTCATCACTGGTTGGCCGGGCATCTGGGAACTGAAAGCGTGTCTTAAAATGTTTTTGGGGAATGTGTTTTACTGCTATAAACCCGCTAATTTTCCCCTCATGATTCAACACTAATAACAGCTGACTAGGCAGTTTTTTAACAGAAATAGTTAGCTGGTTTACATCATACATCAAAACCGGATTGAACTGGTTATTGTCTACTGCTTGAGTCAGCACTGTTTAGGTGATATATCAGCCACACCGAACGCTTATAAAAAGCAGCGTCAATGCCGCGCGCGCGCGCGCGTGTGTGTGTGTGTGTGTGTGTGTGTGTGTGTGTGTGTGTGTGTGACTTATTGCTATACAGACCTTCAATGTTATAACAACAACGGGTCAACATGTAAAAGTAAACGAGACCCGACTCAATCGTAATTATGTGTGTGTGATTCCATTCCGAGAGTTTCACATAAATATCACATATGGGCAGGTGGTTATCCTATCGTATGTCGGGATCGCCTCTGAACCTGAAATACTTTCTTATATCCGTTTATGTGACCGCACATAGGCCCTTAAGAAGCTTAATTTTCAAATTCCATGCGGTAAGATACATAACTGCTTCCGGTTTTTTAAACGTAAAAGTATAAACTTTAAATATTAAAAGTAATATTAAATATAATATTTTCGATGTTTAAAGTGAAAAGTAAAGATGGCGGCTTGGGTTAGGAGGACATCAATAGCTTCGATGCATAATTGAAAATCCGAACGTCAGATGCCCTTGGGTTCCCTTAGCCGACTGTGTATTATAAAGGCGGTTATTACTGTCTGTAATGGATGGCACTGGGACACTATCATCATCATATCACGACCGATGTGTTAGAAATACAATCCTCGTCATCGCTCTGTGTGATGGTGTACTAACGGTCAAAATGATCACAGGTGTACGACTTGCATCCTGGACACATGGGTAATGTCTACAGCCGGTCAAAGATGACATTGCATCCGGTCACACGTTTAAGGGATATATCCGACACTAGATGGTAATGGCTACAACCAGACTACATAGTGGCGATACACACACCAGATCACATGCAAAGGGGTACATCTGGTACACGTGGGTAATGATTAAATTCAGTCAAAGATGGCGGTGCTTCTGGTTACATATGTAAGGGTACATCCGAGACACGTGGGTAATGGTTACCTCCAGTCAAAGATGGCATTGCATCCGGTCACATGTGTAAAGGCTCATCGTGGTTAAGAGGGGTACTACAAAAAGGGTGTCATGTCGGTTGTCGAACCAGGGGACCTAACTAATGATGAGGACCATGTATGGGAATGATTCCACTACCTCGTCTGCAATATATCCGAAGTCTAAAATGGACTCCCTTCTCTCTCATTTCTATGCTGTGTCGGCCTAGGGTCACCAAGTAACATGAAAGGACATCCCGGCATCAATAAAACATACTGGTAATTTCGAGTGTCCGAATAAATTGTTCTCGTAGACATAGAGCGGAGACGTGATCACCGATAGCAGTCGGGGAAGGCGTACCTTTTATTTAACAGCTAGCTGTTCATACAGCGAGGCATTCGTTACAAAATGTTATCTCATTTTATAAGATGTATACACGAACACAACCACCTGTGCCGGCTCGAGCATAGGCGTCTCAGGTAACCTCACATGCCACCAGCTCTCCTAACCACCGATGTTATCGAGTCTCAGATCAGGCATTTACACTGTCATTAATTCTTCTGTCTGGTCATAGGGGTCTTTGCATCTTTCCGCAGAAATACATTTCCATTGCCAAAATATGTTTTTCAATGAGTCGGTTCATTGCCCCGTATCACATCCAGACAAAAGTACAGGTTCTATGTAACACTTCAACATTCAAATAAGAAAATATGTTAGACAAAGTATTAAAAATGTTGGCCAAATACAGAAATATGTCGACCAAACTTATAAATATTTCCGCCAAACTTATGAAAAGTAGGAAACTGTGGTAACCAAATGTGAAAAAAAAATATATCGGCCAAAGAGAGAAATATTTCAACTAAACTTGTAATAGGTCAGCCAAACTTATAAAAAAAACATAACTTATAAATATTTCGACAAAACTTATAAAAAGTAGGAAAATATGTTAATCAAAGGAGAAAAATATGGGTCAAGTAAAGAAATATTTCAACCAAATTTATAAAAAGTAGGAAAATTTGTTAGTCGAATGAGAAAAATATTAGCCAAGTAAAGAAATATCTCGTCCAAACGTATGATAAGTAGGGAAATGTGTTAGCCGAACGGGGAAAAAATATTATCCAAGTAAAGAAATATCTCGTCCAACTTTATAAAAGGTAGGAAAATGTGTTAGCCAAATGAGAAAAATATTAGCCAAGTAAAAAAATATATCTTCCAAACTTATGAAAATTAAGAGACTTTGTTAACCAAATGAGAACAATATTGGTCAGGTAAAGAAAAATTTCAACTAAGCTTATAAATAGATCAGCCAAACATATAAAATGTAGGACAATATGTTAGCCAAAGGGGAAAAGTAATTGTCAAGTAAAAATATCTAATCCAATCTTATAGCAAGTAGGAAAAATTGCTAGTCCAGGGGTAAAAATATTGGCCAATTAAATAAATATCTCATCCAAATTTATAAAAACAAAAATAGGAAAATATGTTACCCAAAAGGGAAAAATACTGGAAACATATATTGCTGAAAAGTCATAGGCGAACATGGCCCGCATTCTCCAGCCAGTCTCAAACATACAGAGGTCATCGAGCGGGTAGTAGGCAAGTCATAAGGACAGCAGCGTCAGTGTAATTTGATATTCTTGACCAAAGAAACTGGCCGAAATCGGTTTTACGCGTGACTAGAATAATGACATTATGCTGTTTTATTCTTGTAAAAAATGTACTGTAAATACTATAAATAAACACACACATATATATATATATATATATATATATATATATATATATATATATATATATATATATATATATATATATATATATATGTATATATTTATATATATGAAGTCCATAATCGAAGTCCATAATCATATATATATATATATATATATATATATATATATATATATATATATATATATATATATATATATATATATATATATATATATATGTGAAGTTGTCATGTGGTGAGAGAATGTTACATATTGATGACAAATTCAGGAAATATGTCAAGAAAACTAAGGAATTGGGTTAATCAAAGTATGAAAAATATTGGTCAAATTCAGAAATATCTTAACCAAAATAAAATAATAAAAAAAAAAAAAACAAATGTAAGAAACAAAGTGCCACCCAAATGGGAATAAATATTTGTCAAACTTATAAATAGCTACCAAACTTATAAAAAGTAGGAACATTTCTTAGCCAAAGAGGGAAAATATTGACCAAGTAATGAAATATTTTGTGCAAACTTATACATATCTCGGCCAAACTTATAAAATATAGGAATATTTGTTAGCCAAATTGGAAAAATATTGGCTACGTAAAGAAATATTTCAATTAAAAGTATACAAATTAGGACAATTTGTTAGCCACAGGTGAAAAAATATTGGGCAAGTAAAGACATATCTCATCCAAATTTATGAAAAGTAGGAAACTTTGTTAACCAAATGATAAAATAATATTGGCCGAGTACAGAAATATTTCAACCAAACTTATTTTAAAAAAAAGGAAAATATGTTAGCCAATCTTAGAAAAGGGTATGGCAAAGTAAGAAATATGACAACCAAATAAAGACAAATGTGTTACTCAAATTAGAAAAAAAAAATAGCTTCTGTTTTTATGTCATGAGTTTCTTGAACTTTTATCTGAAAAGACATTTCACACTATATAATCATCAAAGTCAGCACTTTCCGCCTTTTACATTATCTAAAGCTTCAACTTACCATTCCAGTGTATCTGCGAAAGAAGCAATAATACAGATAATCTCGCACCTCTCCACACTCTTGGATTTTTTAAAACCATAAAGTGTCTCTGTTTTTCATAGATAGCATCACAACTTTTCCATGTCACAGAACAAAGAACCCCAAATTCTCGTTGTACATGGGCTCCAATAAAACAGACATAACAACATTTATGATAATGCACTCTGTGACTCCACCTGAGATAGTTTCGATATCATCTGAGTATTCGGCATCAAAGGGTCATTTCCCGTGGCTGACATCATAAACTTTCCATACTACAATGTCCGCTACACTAACCCTCCTTTCTTTCATCTCTCACCATTACACGTGTTTTCTCAAAGTCTAGCTAAAATAACATTTATTACTGTATTCACCGCTATCTCACGTTGTCATTTCATATCCGCAATAGCGTCAAGTCTCCAACCAACCAACAGTGCCTGTTATGAAATCGACCTTTCTTAAAACCATGTCTGCCGTATTTACCTCTTGAATACCAAAGACCATATCAAGTAACCGACTTTCAACATTTCTTACCCCTTAACACTAACATTCTCTTGATTACAACACTACTGGTTTTCTGCTGACAGGGAACATTTCCCAAACTACTGGAGATACTCGCCTGTTCCCTATGCAAAAAGCAGCTGTATTTCAGAAAATGAAAAGTATATTATGCAATAAGTCACTTCCGTTGAATGAAAAAAAACAACAAAAAACTATAAAATTTAAACAATAATATTTCATAAAAATTATAAATTAATGTTCTACATGAATTTATTCTGGTCTGGACAAGGAAAATAACTCAAATTAACATAATGATCTATAATATAACACTTATTTACAAAAGTAACTAAGAATGATATTTCATTTCAATATTTTTATATTACATTAATAATTTATGTTAAAACCTTCTAGGAATAAGTCAGTTTTATATTTTAGTTAGCTTATATCTTTATGGTATTCTATTCCTTCGATAATATTTTAAACAATGATGGAATCTCAATTTATTTACGTTCATAACATTTGATGGAGATGACTTGAAGAGATTAGAACAAGAGTTGACATCGTGAAGGGAACCTTTTGCAAGATGAAAAAAAAAATACTGACTAATTAAAAGATATCAACTGAAACAAGAAAAAAAAGTGTTGAAGTGCTACATAGAAACTGTACATTTGGATGGATATGAAGCGTGGACGATGAGCAGTCAAGCTGAAACACATGTGGTGGCTGTAGAAATGTGGTTTCTGAGGAAATTGCAAAGAATACTATGGACAGACAGAAAAACCAATGACCAAGTCATACAAGAAACAAACGAAGATCGTAAACTGTTTAGACGTAGATAGTCCACATTTTATGCGCATGGTATGAGAAGAAATGACTTGGGCAACTTGGTGGCAACTGGCAAGATCGAAGGGAATTGACCAAGGGAAATACCGAGAAGTAATTACCTGGATAGCTTGGCCGCATGGCATGGTCGAGAAATTAACACAGAGCTGATCCACGACTCTGGTGATCGAGTGAGATAGCAAAACATGACCGCCCTCGCTTATCGGCATGGCACATGATGGATGGATGGATATTTCGCTGTATGTCGTTAGGTGCATACTACAGAAAAAGGTAAACAAATAACGAAGTGGGGTAATGAATCCTTTCAACCGAAATAAACAAAACATAGTGTCATCTGTTTCAGTTTCATGTGGGTAGATTTCAAGAGACTCGTGTCTGTTTGTTTACATAATTGTGAATTACCAGGGTTTGGTTTGTCCTGTTTACAAGATATTTAATTTATTGTAATAAAGGACAATCATCATTGCAATAATCTCATCTCATCTCATCTCATCATGTTCCTCTTGTACCTTGCGGTGTCGAGGTGAAGTATAAACATCGTGAGAGTGCCCGATTATGGACTTCATATATCGATATTCCCATCGACTCTGCTATTCCCTCCGTCCAACGTTTACGTGGTCGGCCTCTTCCTCTGTTTCCATCTGGTCTGTACATCATTGCTTGTTGTGGTGTGCTGATGAATGGTAACCTACTTGCATGGTCAAACCATTTGACTTGCTGCTTTCTAATAAAATCTAGTGCTGCTATAACCCCCACTTTAGTCCTGATTTCTTCATTTCTGATCATTCTCTTCTTGATACGTTGAGTATTGTTCTCAGGAACCTCATTTCTGTTGTTGTGATATTTCTTTTCTCTTTTTCTGTCATTGTCCAGATTTGGCATTGATATCATAGAGTTGGTAGGAAGATTGTGTCGACCCAGTTTGCAATAATCACAGTGTGATATATCCGAACTATATATATTCTGATGTGGGCGGATTTTCTCATTGTGAAATGTTGTCATTCATTATGGTGTAGCTTTGAACTATTCCCAACGGTAAAGGGATACGTAGTACTGTGCGGTAGATTTTCTCAGTATGATGCACGTTTTCGAAATGCAACCCCTTACATGTTTTATATACATGTTTTTTTTTACCCCATATATATATATATATATATATATATATATATATATATATATATATATATATATATATATATATATATATATATATAAACAATATAAACAATAAAAAATCAACAACCAAGACGTAGTTATAATATATACCTATTTATTTATAGTATTTACAGTACATTTTTTCTTTAAAAAATGCCTCCTCCTTATGAAACCCCATTACGGTGCCGCCTGATGCTGCCGCCTATATGTATCATAACACGGTACCTGATTTAACGATTACAACAACCACTTGGAATCTCGTCTTTTTTTATTTTTGTACAAAGAGACGAACTATTCTATTCACTGCTTTGGGGTCTAGGGAAGCATAACTTCTTCGAGTGTCTTCATCTTGAAAACAATAAGTATGTTGGCAATGTTAACACCCAACTGTCTTATTGCACAACGTGATCAAACTTGACTTTGACTCTAAGAATTGTAACTTCACATGCATGCTGTTTGTATGCAAAGGATACGGAAATGTTAATCAATAATAAAAGGAAAAAAAGATATGTTTATTTGAGTACATTTTCACATAGAAACTTGCTGAAACTGAGGCAGTAAAATCGCATATAAAGCTTGACATGTGTGTCTAAACACTGTTCTTTTCCTTTGGTCCCTTAAAAAAAAAAAATTACTTAGTTCAACGAAGAAAGAGAAGAAGAAGATGTGTGTCTACTGGTTTCATCTTTTATCTAGCAGAAAATATAGTCTTGTCTGAAAGAAAGCTTAATGTTAAGAGGCATCTGGAATATGGAACGCGGTGGAAGAAGAATGTAAAGAGGTTATTTGGCCACTCGAGTGGCAAAAAATGTGCCTATTACTGTACATGGAAATCAAAAACGCGGCGGGAAGATTTCGAATTACGTATGCAAGATTGCAGTGTTATTGGACAGAAATGGCAGACGTAATTGCACACAAGCACAAAATTTAAATCTTACTGTTTATTTATTTCCTTTCCAAGGTTTTATGTCTGTATTCCAGCAATAGCAAGCAGTGCATTTGTTCGCAGCGTTTAGAAAGCTGAATAGATATGCTTTCAATGTCTTATATCTTAAACCCGGGATGTAAAAGATGGTGGCATTATGATACCGGTAAAGCAGATAGCATCTTTGGGGTTCGCATATATTATGGATCACATCTTTCTCAGATTAGATGCCATTTCTCTTCAACTCGTGGCAATAACCTGACACGTATTTAAAGATTCGGGGAACCGAAGTGATGCCGTGATCTGTTTTTAATTGGTCATTAAAACTAAAACAAAACTGGCAATTTCTTCGCAGGACATTGTAATCAACCCCATATTGGTTTTCTAGATAATGTTACGTTAAATAGTGTGCCATTGCTTTCTGAACGAGAAATCAACGTTTAAGTCCAACTTAGGGCCGGTGTAGGGATTGAACGTCACACCTTGCCATCAGCGCAGCTGAAATTTAAGAACGAGCGCTCTTTTCTTTTCGACCACATCGATTGTTAGGAAAATCGAATACGTAGATCGATTTATCACAAGCTGTTAACTCGTGAGATCGCTTTGAAATAATGTGTACGTCTAAGGGAACTCTTGAAATAACATACAGATCAAAACATCATTAAAATACTTTACACATTTCAAGGAACCCTTGAAATATCGTACGTAGATCAAAACATCATGTAAATACTTTACACATTTCACGGACCACTTGAAATAGTGTTAATGTTTCAAAGCACCCTTGAGATAATGTTCACTTCTGAAGGCGTCTGAATTAATGATCATGTCTGAAGACATCACTAAAATAATATTCATGGTCTAAAACGTCACTGATGACACTTGGTAAAGTGAAACACGAAGAAATGACTACACTGTTGGAAATGTTAGACATTGACGGTAAAGAGCTAAGAATAATAAAGCACATGTATTGGTAATAAGGAGCAGCTATAAGAACTGACCGTTAGGAACCTTTCGAAACATTAAACATGGTATTAGACAGGGTTGTGTATCCACCCGATCTGTTCAATTTGTACAGCGTGATAACAATGAGAAACACACAAGACATGCTGGGATATCAGTTGTTAGGCACACAATAAAATACCTGCGTCAACTGATGACATGGTTTTGGTCGCTCAAAATGAAACACAGTTACAAGAAACGATAGATATAATTGCAACAGAAAGTCAAAACGAAGAACTGAATCTGAATAACAGAAATACAGAAGTAATGGTTACTACAAAGAAAACATGTATACCTAAATGCGACATCAAAGTAAATGGAATCAATGTGAAACAAGCCAATGTATTTAAGTATTTGTGTACTTTAATTACAACAGAGGAAAGATGTATTAAGAAAGTTAAATGTACCAAATCCCAAGTAAAGGCAACATGTATGTAAGTATTTGGGTACTTTAACAAAAACAGATGGAAGATGTATTAAGAAAGTTAAATGTAGAAAATCCCAAGCAAAGGCAATATGTATTTAAATATTTGGGTACTTTAACGTCGTTAGAGCTATATTGAGCCAACCCTAATGTACAGAAGCGAATCATGGATAAATTGCAGACAAATAGGAATTATGCTGAGACTGTCGAGATGTGGTTTTATTGAAGAATAATGTGAACACAGTGTATGGATATAAAGGCCAGTGGAGATATCGTGACAGAAGTTAAATCTCACATAGAGAACTGGTTACTTTCATTAGAAGGTGATGTCTTTCGGTATGTCAGGAGAAGGGAAAATCTGGAGTATTTAGTCACAACGAGAAGGTTGGAGGGAAAGAGAGGGAGACTAAGAGAAAAGATACTGGTCAGTTTGACCTCATGGCATGGAGGAACATCAGTATCAGAAACGATTCGCAACACAAGCGACAGAAGGCCGTGGACAGTGCCACCCCCCCCCCCCCCTCACGTCCTCACTAAAAATATATTCATTTCCTGAAACAGAATTGAAATAATATTCATTTCCTAAGACAGCACAAAAATGATATTCATATCATAAGACAGCATTGAAATAATATTCATGACCTAAGACAGCACAAAAATAGTGTTTATGTCCTGAGATAGCGTTGAAATAATATTAATGTCCTAAGGTATCACTTAAATTATATTTAAACACGGATGTGAAAGCTTTTTCTTTGTTCATGATATTACCGGATTTAATTAGATGTTGAGAATCGACGATGGCGGCGTTTTATAGCCTTTCAACTGCACAGTGATTCATGAAGACTGAATAACTCTCTTTTCCACCCACACTGGTACATGTTCGGTTACTTTGTCTTTCCGTTCTACCTATGTATGGTGGAAAAGTGTGGGTGGAATAAAAAGAGTTAATCAGTATTTGTGCAGTTGAAAGGCTATAAAACGCCGTTATCGTCGATTTCTCAACACATAATAAAATGCTGTTATAGCATGAACAAGGAAACACTTTTCGTACACTGTAAAAAGACGAACAATAAACGATTGCTCAAATATTGTGAGGCGTTAGCAATAAGGCGGTTCCAGCCGGTTTTGTGCAAAAAGGAAGAGTTTATTGTAATTTTTAAATACCGTGGGGATAACAGTTGTTCCACATTCGAAGAATACCTGTTACAATGTAATTTAATTGTTTAAGCTTAAGTAACATATGATTTATTAACTTCATATGATATATAATTCTGCAGTATGCACTTGACGAGATGCAGCGAAATATGCCAGGCAATAAATCATGCAGCATATTCTTAGTTGCTTTTGTGTTTAAATTCACTAAGGGAATACATTGTTTTGGAATGATATTTATGTCATAAGACAGCATTGCAATTATTTTCATGTCCTATAACAATATTGAAATAATATTCATATCATCATGCAGCACACAAATACAAGAGGGTTGCAAATGAAAACCTTAAAAGTATGATAGACAATACAGTAACCATGTCATTGAATTGTAACATGTCAATATTGTTGTTAAGGGTGTCAAGAGTGTTAAGCATGTGACATCACGGGGAGGCGAACACGGTGATGTCATAAAGATAATTTAAAGATGGTCGCCTCACTTTTGACATGCACTACAGAGGAGCAGCGTTCTGTTATCCGTTTTTGATCAATGCCTGTCAGTCCAACAAGTGTGTGAGTGGAGTAGGAAGTTTCAAAACGGCGTGACTTCTGTGTCAGACTGTTCACGACCTGGTCAGGCACAAGGAATAGTGATCCCAGAATAGATTGCAGCCGTTGGAGGCCTGCCTTGTACAGTAAAACCACCAATTGACTGTGAGTGATATTGCGCACATCTTGACACCAGTCACGGTTCAGCAGATCACATCATCCATGCTGTGCTTCAGTCGCACCCTGTCTGTAAGGTGGGTGCCACGGCAGCATACTCTAGAATTGAAACAATCACGCATTGATGCTTGTCAAGAAGAACTTTTGCAGTGGTTTGATACAGAAGGTGATGATTTCCTACCAAGAATTGTTACTGGAGATTAAACCTGGGACGAATCGGAAGCGAAGAAAGCGTTCAAGGAATGGCGCCCTCCACCTCACGGAAACCAAAGAAGTTTCGCACATAGCCATCTACAGGGAAGGTTACGTTGACTCTCTTTTGGGATGAACACGGAGTTATTTTAGAGCACTGCATGCCAAGAGGGAAAACTGTGATATCCACCTGTTTGGACAACTCAAAGAGTCATTGAGAGGAAAGACATTTCGGTCCTATGAAGAGGCACAGCAGGTGGTGCATGAATGGTTACACACGCAACCAAGATAATTTGTTGTTACAGGAATCTAAGCTCTTAATAGGCGCTGTAGGATTTGCAATGAACACGGTGGTGGCAACCTTTTCATAATATTGTCACCAAAGCAGGAAACAATTAAAGTTTTCATTTGAAGCTCTCTAGTAATACTCATGTCTTAAGACAATACTAAAATAATCTTCATGTCCTAAGATAGCACTAAAATAATCTTCAAGTCCCAAGTCAGCATTGAAGCAACACTCATGTGTCAAGACAGTACTGAAATAAAGTTCACATCGCAGGAGATAATTGAAATATTATTCATGAATTAAAACAGCATCGCCCTTGTATACTACAGGAACGCTAATGGGATATGCACACTGTAACCTACCATGCATGTCGTAAGAGTCGATAAATGGAAGTTGGGAGCGGGGCAGGTTTCCTTACTCCGTAGAAAATAAATTTAGCTGCAAAATCCAGCCAGCCACGAGCAAGTCTAAACATAAAAAAAAGGAAAACCTCGCCAACCAAGAGGAAAGAAAAACACCAATGGAAATTACAAAAAGAGCTCGACAGTTTCAAAGATACAACAGAACGAGACAAGAAGCATACATCCGCGTTGTCAAACAAATTCAGGATGAAGACGCGTCGCTATGTGAGGGAAGAAATTTATTGAAGGCTAAAAAAGTCTCCAGACAGTTTCACTGTGGTCTCTTACCGTTCTAGTACCTCTGTTTTCTATAGCGCACTGCAAAACTGCCTCGTCGCCGCGGTTGAAGGTAACGTTACTTGGCGTGGGCAGAAAAGCTGGCTGAAAGGGATTCTTGCGTAGATGAGGTGAGACGTCAAGATCTTGCTCGCCTGAAAGTAAAAGCCACACAACACGTCAAATAAAATACAGTTGTTAGGTGTTTGTAGGCATTAGTATCGATTAACTAACTAAATATCATCATGTAGCAGATTGTTTGCAAAAGGTTGCTCTTATTATTTCTCGCCAAATAATTGCTCCAGCTTAATTGCCAGTTTCTTTGCTTCACGCACCCTCATGCTTAAGTTGTTTGCATTGTTTTGTGTTCATCTTTGTGTTGATAGACAAATTTATATACTTAAAAATTGATCAAGGCTCATAGGTCGACCCAGTCTAAAATGGCTACCAAGAAATGTCTTGGGAAGTAAAAGCGACCGGTGTGATACTGAAGACATGACCCACCGAATACCGATTAGCCTATACAGATATGGGTCTAGTACCGAAGTCCCAATGTGCCTTATCGCGGGTAAAAGGGTCCATTACTTACTCACTGAATGGTGCTTTTCGACCCATGCCTCTTTGTCTCAACTAAAAATATATTTTGTTTTTATTCTGTTGAAGCTGAGACATCTACAAATTTTGCTCGTCAATAATGGTCTTAAAAAAGTGGAGACCCCCTATAATTCAAAGATCTATAAAGTGATTTGATAATAGAAGAAGATACATTAACACGTTTTCCCTGGAATTGCAAAGTACAGTGACATGACTGGTAGTTCCTCATGGATGAGATTAATGTCTGAACATTGTGATCTCCGGGTATTGATACTGTTTAACTGGCCGTTGCCTCATGACCCTGGAAAATTAGACCCTGGTTCCAGCGGCTGTAAAGGTAATCCACGCATTCATGTAATTAAGGTACTTGTGTAGAGGTGTTCAACCAAATGCCCCTGGAGACTCATACACACAAAACTTCAACAACTCATGCAAACATAACATTTCCCAAAACCCATATAGACATAACAACTTCCACTACTCATGGATACGTAAAATAACTTCCTTGACTCATAAACACTTATGTTTCAACGCCCATAACCAATACACACAAATAACAATATCCACAACTAGTATACACATATAACAACTTTCATAATTTACACACATACAATGATTACAAATGAATTCATTCACATATACGACTTCCAAGACATATTTACACATACAACAACTTCCACAACCAAGGAGTAAAGTTAGATTGACAATTGCTCAAACCAATATAGAAACGATATCGTACGTGCTTTGTTCAAAACTGACGGCAAGAAATACCAGCATATAGAGTCTTGATAGAAATACACAAAGAACTAGTTTATTGAGTTCTGGAAGGAATGCATGAAGAATCAGTATATAGCGGCAAAGAAGGAATAAACTAATAATCAGTATATACATTCAGGGAAGCAATACACGAAGAACCCGTTTATAGAGCCCTGGAAGGACTAGGGTAGAATCTAGGCAAGTAAATAAGAAAACGACACATCATCACCCGGCAATGCAGACATCTACCATTAAGGGAACACAGCTCAAACCCGTGCAGCAGAAGACATGCACCAAAAGCTGGAAAGCTTCGAAAGCAGCCCTTGGACTTATCAGCTTGACGATGACGACCTAATATATTATACAGACGACTTATAACAAAACGCAAAAACAACTAGGTTTGGGTATATTCTATTAAGAGCAGAGCCCAATTCTCTATTGTATACCATGCTACACGATTGCCAACTTAATTGTACCAATAAAATATGCATACATGAATACTTTGCACTATACCAGCAAGTCATCGTGTGGAACGGAGCTCAGTAAACAGAGTTAGCCGTAAACCCATATGTACCTTCTCGCTGGATTAAGTTTCCAACTCTGTATATTTTATCACGACACATTAACGAAACCTGCATATGGCAGTTGCTGGGTAAAAGCTTTGCAGATATTTCTACAGTGCTAATGTTTACTAACCGGCGAAGTCCTGGGGATACAAGCAGGGTGAACAGAAGCTAGGCGGGACATTTCATTCACATTAGATAACATTTTCATTCGTTAAACTGTTGAAAGCAAAAAATCACTATCAAGGCAGAATTATGTGTCACTACATGTATATAATGGAAGGCTTTGTTAATGGCAGTTCTCCGGCGATAAATATGTGACACATTAAATAAACTAGGTGTTCTTTTTATTCTCCACGGATACAAATCATTACAGTGGGTTGGGACTTGTATCTTTTGATATGAGAGTCCAGTGTTATAGTGTCTCGCCCATAAAAATATGTACAGGAAAATTACAGCGGCTTCTTTTTCGGCCAACAGTCAAATATGTGGAGCTGAAACACATATAAATAGTTATCACCGTAGAACAGTGGTTCCCAAGATTTTCACACCGAGGGCCATACCTACTATTTTTGTTAGTTAAGCGGGCCACAGCGTTATAAAATTATGAAAGTTTGCAATATCATTCTTACCTTTCTTAACTTTCGTCAACAAAATTCCAAAACTTTAAAGGCAGTCAGTGTCAGTACTACACTGCGGCCATTTTGTGGTTTAAGATCAACAGTTCATTTAACAATAAATTTTAAATCAATTTCGAATATCGCATTTAATGTAATTAATTTACAACTGTAACTGTTCTTCATAACCAGTGACTTCAGTTCAGATGCTAGTTTATCAATGTCTGGGCACAAATCTATCGTGCCCAAAGTCATAAACGCAGTTTCGTTACTATCGGTGAGTGGAACGTTGCTTTTTTTTTTTTTTAACGATCATTGCGGACAATGACTGCTCGCATCTGTTAGTCGAACCAAAACGACAAATGTATCCCTGGGCGAATGAACCTAAGTGTTAAAATTGTTCGACAGGTAATAGTCGCCAGAATTAAATCAAATGATCAGTTGAAGGTGAAGCAGGCAGCTCCAGAAATTCACATCTCAGTGCAGAATTGCATTTCAAATCAATTACTTTGTGCTGAAGGTTTTGCTGTAATTGACCGGGAAATACGAACGGATTTATGAAGACTGCAACATTATCCTCTTCTATTGTGAACTCGTGACTGAAACGAGGCCTCGCGTGCCACTTTCTGACGGCTGGCGGGCCACAAGTGGCCAGCGGGCCGTGGTTTGGGAACCTCTGCCGTAGAACATGACGAGCGAGGCAGGCGATCTTGTGCCGCCAGAAACATTCCTCCCATGTGTCCTTGGTAAGTTCGGCCAATGAACGTTTTCCCTGTCACTCTGCCAAGCAATCCTGCATTTTATTCCTCTGTCGGCATGTGTTCATAACACCCTCAATCTTCCAGGCTGTGACGATGTTCTACATACTTTATCGTCTCACAATATTACCACAGATCACCACAGATTGCGATTGGATATATACAAAAGGGGAGTCTAGTCTTTTTAGTCCCTTGGCTTCCATAGTCAGAGATATGGTACACATAATGTTGTTCATATGATGATATCCTGTTTTGTTTAGATTATTCTCCAGGTTATCTTTCATTACTTTTTCACAACAGAAGAAATTAAGATAGGCATACGCTATATACTTCATTTTTAGTATTGCAAATATACATTTAGAGACAAACAGATGAGGCTGTTGAATACTAATGTCAAAAGTACGATGTTTTACGTGTAACGAATTTAACTCTACATTTTTCCCCGTTGTGATATCATACGCCATCCCATATTACAACAAATCCGTTAGTTTAAACATAACACGTTAACTCTTGAGCTTACCGATGAAATACTTGTTAAATTTTCAATTGATTTATTTGGTTTTTCCCCGGGATTTGAGATTTAAATATATCTTGTCCGTTAGTGCTGTTGTGTTTGGGTATCTTGTACGTTAGTCCTGTTGTGTCCGGGTATCTTGTCCTTTAGTGCTGTTGTGTCCGGGTATTTTGGGTAGCTTCCAAATTGACGTGGACAAGGCCTTAGGTTCGTACTGGAATATGATCAGCGTTGCCAGTAGTGGGTTGTGCTCAATGTTTAAACTTTCACTTTCAATTATCAGCATTTCAAGAACCACCCATCATTCAGAGGAGAAATCTAACGTTGAATCGATCGCAGATAGGCAACGAAGTTAACTGGAATACACGCTGTCTCGAAACAAACTTTCAACTAGCCACGGCGAATTCTAGGGATCCAGTCTTATTCACACGAATTATAAAACCGCTTATGATCTCAAGACTCAATGATTATAGTGAAGATAATTAGGAATGAAAGATAACAGCAATATTATGTCCTATGTGTTTATAAAATTAGTTGAACTGCGGTAAAGCTGTGGAAGTGTAAACAATATCAAACAACACAAAGTAATGCCGCGTTTGGTAATTTTGTTCTACAAAGTTGCATTTCTTTGTGTCTGAGTTCTTTTCGCTATCTGTAAAATATAATTTGACAACAACAATATATCTAGGACTATTGCATTACAGTGGGGAGTTACTGTATCATTTTGCAACAGAGGTGTCTTGATTAGTAAAGAATCTGCAAGTTTGAATGAAGAAGACAGTTTTAACAGTGTGGAACAGACAACGTATATATAGCGTGCTACTCCCGAAACTATGGTATTAGCAGACAGCCGAGGTAGTGCCATTGTGTCCGGGTGTCTTGTCCGTTAGTGCCGTTGTGTCCGGGTATCTTGTCCGTTAGTGCCGTTGTGTCCGGGTATCTTGTCCGTTAGTGCTGTTGTGTCCGGGTATCTTGTCCGTTAGTGCTGTTGTGTCCGGGTATCTTGTCCGTTAGTGCTGTTGTGTCCGGGTGTCTTGTCCGTTAGTGCTGTTTATTTGTAATTAATTCACAAAACCAGAAGAGGACACCATGGTCGAATGGATAAGAGCGCTCTTTCTTAAACATCAAGTGCGCTGATGCTGAGGTAGCGGGTTTAAACCCTACATTTATCTGTTGGACTAAAATGATTACTGGTTCTTGATTTGGAAACCTAAAACCTCAAAACTCGGAGTGGGTTCACCTGATGGCGAGGGACACTGGTAATAGGGAAAGCTAATCACTACGCAGAAACAGTCCAGTGCACTAGAAGTAGTAATAGGTGTATGGACTATGCTTGAGTTTACCCCCTCAAAAAAAAATAAAATAGCATGCCAGTGATAAGAAAACATACAGAAGTCAATACAAGTGATGTAATGATCATATACCAGTCTACACAGACTGGACATTTTTATTTTGCAATGGCTCACTTTGAACTGAAGAGTAATCCATACACGGGATACTACTTCTAGTGCACCGGACTGATGTTTGTGTGTGGATTAGCTTTCCCTATTACCAGTGTCCTTCGCTATCAGGCTAACCCATACCGACTTAAGAGGTAACAGACTAGACATTTCTTCCATCATATTTCATGATAATGCATATTTTTTAACGGGTGCCTCTATTGGATATTTAAGGTTAGTTAGTTAGTTAGTCGACAGATCATCCTCGCTGCACATCGAACCATTCAGTCCATAAGTGGATATTTAAGGTTACATTTCCAGATGTGATGTTTAAAGCTCATATCTAAATGCGATAATAATGTTACATTTCCTAATGTGATATAAATGTCCACGATATGGTAGCAGAAAGAAATGACAGAAATAAATATGTAAAATGAAGAGTAGACAACGGAAAGGACAGTCACAAAGGCATAACATTCACAAAGGCATAACATTCACAAAGGCATAACATTCACAAAGGCATAACATTCACAAAGGCATGGACACGTCTTGAATAAGAACCTAACATAGGACAAGACTGATATTAAGATGTAGAGAATAGTACAAGTAGCTGAAGAAATCAAGGGAACTGTCACCAGTACTATTCAACATATATACGGTGCCGATCACTGAACAACAGTTGGACGGGAGGGGTAGGACTCTGTCATTCGTTGACGACATCCTCGTGTATCGACAGGGTCGAGATAGACAGGCGGTTGCCAATGATATGCAGGGTGAACTAGATCGAATTTCCTCATGGTGTGCTGATGCCGATGCCCTTGTCAACCCTGCAAAGGCATCGGTTGCATGGTTCTCCCTAAACAACCATATTGTGAAAACAGACATGCCGGCAGTAAGAATGGATGGGAGCATTTTGAGTAGACCCAGTCAATGACATATCTTGGCGTGAGGCTTGATCGTAGCCTGTCCTTCAGAGATCATGTCGATTATGTCATAACGAAAGCTCGAAAAGGTTTGTCAGCAATGAGAGTCATGGCGACTGCCAATATCGAGCAAAGATTGCTAATACTTCTGTTCCAAGGACTTGTGCTTTCACGCATCGAGTATGCCCTGGCCATCCTCACTGTCAGCCCTACACAGATTGGAAGACTTGAAAAGGTACAAAACGAAGCCATGCGCATCATTTTGGGCTGCACGAGAGACACCAGCTGTGTAGCAGTGAGATACCTCCTTGACTTCCCGACAATGGAACACAGGATCAAGATCTGGAGAGCTCGTGCATACTTAAAAATAAGTCAGATTAGCAGCACCCTCTGCATGACGCTATATTCAGAGAAAAGGGTGACAGGCTAAAGAGGGGCAAATCATGGATGGGTCGGGCGGAAGATGTCGTCAGACAGGTCTGCAGTCTTACCAGTATCAACCCCGGCAAGGAATGGGTGCCGGTGCCTCCAGCTTTTAAGTGCACTTTCTCCTGCATTATCACACTCGACAGACGGTGCAGAGAGCAGAACCCTGCCGCTGTCAATGCTGAGGTTAACGCGCTCATCTATGAACACTCAGATAGCCCCGAAGTGCTCATCTATACAGATGGCTCTGTTGTAAAGCAGCAGAGAAGTGCGTGGGCATTTACAGCCCGTTCAGCGGGCCGAACCGTTCAAGAATCCAGTGGTGCCCACTCTATGACCACGAGCAGCATGACGATGGAGGTGATGGCAGTTACACAGGCTTTCATATGGCTGGAATCACAGCATTATACCAACGTGTGTGTACTAAGTGATTCAATGAGCATGATTCAGAAGGTCGAAGCTGGATATGTACGTAGACAGTGGACTGAGTCGCTGCGGAAGTCTGTTGTCCGTAAAGTCACCTTCATCTTCGTCCCGGGACATGCGGGAGTCGAGGGAAATGAACGAGCTGATAAACTGGCTGGCTCTGCACCCCCTTCAGATGGCCAGCCCATGGATCGTGCCGATGTTATTAACGTCCTCAAAGATATGGCGAGAACAGAGGACTTTGACGTCAGTGATTCCACATCGCTGTCCAGGATGAAAGACTTGGGAGTAAGAATCGGCACAGCCAGACGCGAGAGATACATCGGGAAAACAAAGCGCCTCGTCAACCAACACAGAACTGGCACTATTAGCCACCGGACGCTGATGCATATGCTGGGGGTAGGATCTGAGCATCCATGGACATGTCCGTAGTGCAATGAAGATACCCCAACTGATAACCGATAACTGAACTGATCAAGGGAACTAAATTGACAAAGTCTTCTTAAATAGACGACCAAGAGTAGAAATCTAAGGACTTTAATGTGAACTATGAGTATTTCATTTATATATTGGATAGCGAACGTTATGTTACGATGGTAAAATATTGACTTGGATATTACGCTCTCTCTCTCTCTCTCTCTCTCTCTCTCTCTCTCTCTCTCTCTCTCTCTCTCTCTCTCTCTCTCTCTCTCTCTCATCCTCTCTCTCTCTCTCTCCTTCTCTCACAGCCAGACAGCCAGTCAGCATCACAGACAAGACAGCCAGCCAGCCAGCTGACCGACCGACCGACCGACGGACAGATCGATCGATATATAGATAGATAGATAGATAGATAGATAAATAGACTACATTTACAGCAACCAAGTGAACAAACAAACAAATGGATCATAGAAAGAAAGACAAAAATGTATATATCCCCAAAAGTGTACAGAAAATACCCAATCGCACACGTGCATAAATATATAATATGTGAAAATGACTTTTATTTCATCTTTGATACCAGGTTTCTGGCCATTTGTGTGCCTCCATTTCGTTGCCCCACAACTTAACGCCTCCTGACTCTTGACCTTCCCTCCACCAATCCTTCAATCATCCATCTTAATGAACGACCAGTACAGTAGTTCCATAGGGTCGGTTTTTCATCCACGCGAGTCAGTGCCAAAGAAGGCAATACCCTTAATGGATGCTGGGACTGGGCAGACGAATTCACGGCATGCGTTTTATTGATACTTTCTTGAGTGAATTTGGCTACTGACGTTTTTGACTGTTGCCCTTAATGTTTATTTCTTCTTCTTTCTTTCTTCTTCCTTCTTCCTTGTTCTGCTTGTTTGAAAATGGGATGTCTCTTTATTAATCTTTTTCTTGTCTTCTCTATTTATGTTTGTCTTTCCCCTCCACGTTGACGTCTGTAACGAAAGGGTAGGGAACGCGATTCGCAATCCCTCAAACGGTGATCGAAATCAGCTACAGTCGATTTGGGAGCTGACCGCCTTGTGTTGAATTTAAACAATGAAATGAGCATTGGTTGTTCAGAAAGCAATGGTAAAGTATTGAACGCAAACTTGCCTTGTAAAGTGAAAACAGCTAAACATACTGGGGTTGATTGCGACATCCAGCAAAGAATATGCAACTATAAGTTCCCCTTCACAGACCTGGTAATAAAACAAGAGATTCGATTGTATACGACAAATGGCCTGTCTGCCTTCTCCGCCCCGTAATGTTGGAGGAAATAGGTTTAAGAACGAAAATGGTTAAGAACTAAAGTCTCCATCCTATCATTGCACATCGCTCCATGGCTATGGAGTTACGGACACAGTTCGTAATTTCATAAACCCACGCTCGAAACATAACTGCGGTCGATTTAGCAGCAGACGGCCTTGCGTTGTTTTTTTAACGAAATGGTATGGGTGCCGGTCGTTTAGAAAGCAATAACAAATTACTGAACGTAAACATAAAAAGAGATCACAACAGCAAGAAATGTTGACTGCGATGTCCTGTAAAGGATATGTAACTAACTTTTAAAAAAAGAATCATTGCACATAGTGAATATGTTGGCAATTTCACATGGTTTGACCAACCAGCACGCGATGGGCTGTGGGATTACGCCGTAATTGCCTGGACATTTTCTGAATGGATATGTAACTAACTTTTAAAAAAAAAAATCATTGCACATAGTGAATATGTTGGCAATTTCACATGGTTTGACCAACCAGCACGCGATGGGCGGTGGGATTACGCCGTAATTGACTGGACATTTTCTGATATCATTTTGCGAGGCTGGATAGACCTAGAGGTCATTTTGTGATAAAAGAAATCCTGTCTCAAAGACAATTGGAACCTCCGACGGCCAGTGCACTGAGTATTTCATGATCATAATAACGTTTCTTCTTCTTCGTTTGTCCGTATTGTTGTTTTAGACGTAATTGCGTTGTGCTTGTTTACAGTAGAGCTGCGATATTTGCACTATTCTGCCGACACATCAGACTTCTTCAGACATTTGTTGGCCGGGTTAATCTATCCGGGAACGTTTTATTTCCGGTCTGATTGTTGTATTACGCCTATAACATATGCTAATGTATAACTTGATGGTAGCCATAGTGTTCTTTAAGAATTAGTCTCGACAAGAAGAAGAAGAAGAAGAAGAAGAAGAAGAAGAAGAAGAAGAAGAAGACGAAGAAGAAGAAGAAGAAGAAGAAGAAGAAGAAGAAGAAGAAGAAGAAGAAGAAGAAGAAGAAGAAGAAGAAAAAGAAGAAGGGGAGCAGGAGGTGGAGGTGGAGGAGGTGGAGTAGCAGTAGCAGAAGAAGAAAATAATAATAATAATAATAATAATAATAATAATAATAATAATAATAATAATAATAATAATAAGAAGAAGAAGAAGAAGAAGAAGCGGTGTTAGAGAAGGAAGTCTATAGTAGATATTGCCCCTGGGATGTGTAGTGTTATACTTTAACATATTCTGGGCACGACATATGATGTAAGGTGGCCAGTTCCTTTCCTCAGCGCTTTCCCCCCCCCCCCCCCCCCAGATATTTTGCAGGAAATTCTTAACATGATCTCCTACTCATGTTTATGAGGCTGGGCCAATCCAAGGGCTGTATTATACGATAAAAACATCCTGACTCTGTTGAGAATTGAAACCGCACCACTGTTTTGGCAGGCAAACGCAATGACCACTATACCACAATGTATGCGCGGTTCCCTTTATAGCACCAAGAAAATGAACTAAAATAAAAAATACGACTTAATGTGTATTTAAAACCATTTTGGCGAGACAGTTGAGGGCAGGCCAGTAAGAAGTTGGCTATCGTACAAGTGGGAAGACATTAATCAATAGCAGTATTTGAGAGTGCTGCAGCCAATACGAGAGACAAGGTTTGGATGCCCATTACTGCTAACCTCAGCTGTGAAAAGGGCGCTTAATAGATTGAAAGTATAAAGAGCGACACAAAATTGCGTGACCTGAAACGTAATATCAAATATGAAAACAAATTCCACAATATTAACTGTTGTGTAATATAAAACTATCCTAGCTAACACGGTCTCCGTATACTATATCCCTGCCTCCCCACAGATTGTACGAATTTTCCTTAAATTACTATCGCCATCTTCAACAGCCAGCTAAACCAAGCGTTTTATGCCAACAATGCGGCTTTCTTCCACCTCCCGACTGCCTCATTTGTTCCATCTGAGCTCTAAGATCACATCTTTCCGGACAGCCCCAACAGATATCCGGGGCTAATTCGCTCCAAAGAGCAGAAACTTCCGTTCTGTGCTCGTTCGCCTGGCAAGCAGTTTGGCGTCTGGCAAGAGATTCCGATCATCCCATGGGAGTGTCATCATTGCATACTTTCTAAACTTATTTTTGATGAGTTTCTTGTTGGTAACTCAAAATATATGTCTATCCTGAATATTTCTTTCCTGCATCTTTTACATGTTTTAACCGTCTTCCATACAGGAACGAACGAACGAACGAATGTACGAACGAACGAACACACACACACACGCACACGCACGCACGCACACACACACAATCACACACACACACCCACCCTCCCCACACACACACACACACACACACACACACACACACACACACACACACACACACACACACACATATATATATATATATATATATATATATATATATATATATATATATATATATATCTTCTTCTTCTTCAGCGTTCCGAGCCATTGAGGTTCTTTGCTGCAAATACAATCCGTCTCTATTCGTCTCTCTGGTGGACCTTCTCTTGCCAGTCGTTGATTCCAAGTGCTTGTAGGTCTGTACATGTATTATCTCTCCACCGCCTTCTTGGTCTACCTCGGGGTCTACGGTCATTTATTTCCTGAGTGTAAGCGAGTTTTGTTTCCCTATTATCTTCCATTCTTTCTATATGCCCCAGCCATTGTAGTCTATTAGCCTTCATGATACCAGTGATTAGCGGGGACTTAAACAGATCATAAATGTCTTTGTTACTTCTTCTTTTCCACTCTCCACTTTGTGTATCCCTAATGGGTCCAAAGATGCGTCTTAAAATTTTGTTCTCAAAGGTTTGTAACAAGGCTTCGTCTCCTTTCGTTGTACTCCAGGTTTCAGAGCCATACAGCACAACTGGTCTGATCAGTGTTTTGTATATTGTGATTTTGGTGTTACGAGATAGCGCCTTTGATTTTAGTAGATGTTGTAGTGCATAGTATATCTTATTTCCAGAGTTGATTCTAGTTTGTATTTCTTCCCTTATGATGTTGGAGCAGTTGAAGATCGTACCCAGGTATTTGTATGTTTCCGTTCTTTTAATGGTCATATTATCTATTTGTATGTGGCCAGAGTTTCTAGCCATTCCGTCTCTTGAAATTACCATATATTCTGTCTTATCTTGGTTGATAACCAGCCCCATCTGTTGGGCTTTTTCCTTTAAGTGAGTCAATATTTCCAATGTCTTTTGTTCACTTTGCCCTATAATATCTATATCATCTGCATAACCAAGCAGCTTGGATGTTCCTCCAATATCACATTCCTCCTTTACCTTCCTTACAACTTTCTCTAGAGCCAGATTGAAGAGTAGCGGCGATAGTGCATCACCCTGTTTCAAGCCAGATGTTATTTGGAAGGGGTCTGATTTCCTGCCTTTATATGTTACTATATTATAAGTATCTTCCATGCATAGTCTGGTCATGTTGATTAACTTCCTTGGTATTCCAAATTCCTGCATAGCATTCCATAGACTATTCCTATGGACACTATCATAAGCCTTTTTAAAATCCACAAAAATGTTATGGAGATCTCTTTTATATTCCCAATGTTTCTCGGCTATTTGTCGTAAGATAAATATCTGATCTATTGTTGATCTGTTTTGTCTAAAACCCGCCTGGTAGTCACCTAATATGTCTTCTGAATATGGTTTTAGTCTATTTAGTAATACTGCGGATAGTATCTTATAGCTTGTGGACAGTAGGGATATTCCTCTATAATTTCCACATTGGAACTTGTCTCCTTTCTTAAAGATAGGTATCAATAATGACTCTTTCCAGTCATGGGGTAATTCTTCTGTCCTCCAGATTTTTATTATTAGTTCGTATAGCTTTAGATGTAATGCATGGCCACCTGCCTTTATAAATTCAGCAGCAATTCCATCAGTCCCAGTTGCCTTATTGTTTTTAAGTCGTGTGATTACATATAGGATTTCTTCAAATGTAGGTTCTTCAATTTGTGGTTCGCATGTTAGAACCTCTTCCTGTGAGAAAATGTTACTTGGAGCTTCACAATTTAGTAATTCAATAAAATATTCTTTCCATGTGTTGCACATTTCCTCATTGGTATTTATCATATTCCCATTTTTGTCTTTTAAACCATATGTGTTTTGTTGGTGCCCTCGTTTCATTGACTTCAGTTCTTTAAAAAATTTTCTGGACTCATTTTTCTGGTGATTAGTTTCCATATCTTTGATTATATTACTCATATATTCTCGCTTCTGCTGTCTGACTATTTTTGTAGCCTCTTTACATTCATTTCTATAATGCTCTTCCTTTTGGATGTTATTGATGTCATTTAACCATACATGTCTGGCATTCTTCTTCCTAATGACTGCTTCTTCACATTTTTGATTGAACCATCTGTTCTTTCTATGCGTGGTTAACACACCGAGACATTCTTCTGCGGTAGACTGAATTGTATTCTTGATGTTCAACCAAGTTTGGTCAATGCTTTCCTCCAAAGGGTTTTGCAGAGTTTCAAGTTTACATTTTATTTCATCTGTAAATTTCTCTTTGACTGTAATGTCTTGCAGTTTTTCTCTGTTATATGTTGGGTGTAATCTTTGTAATTTAGTATAGAAAGCTCTCTTAAGTTTTATTTTAAATTTTGCTCCAACGAGGAAGTGGTCACTGTGGCACTCAGCTCCTCTATAACTTCTGACTTGCTGTATGTTTGATGCATTTCTGTTGTTAATTAAAATGTGATCTATTTGATTATAGGTTCTCTTGTCACATGATTTCCAAGTTTGTTTGTGTATATCCTTTCTTTGTAGTCTGGTACTGCTAACCTGCAGTCCTTTGGCTTCTGCCAGGTTGATGACTCTCCATCCATTATCATTTGAAGTTGTATGTAGGCTTTCCATACCGGCCACTTTTTTATTAGTTTGCTCTCTACCTATTTTTGCATTGAAGTCTCCCAGCACAATCAGGATGTCCTGTTTGGGGGTTTCTTCTATGACATCTTCCAGATCATTATAAAAGTCTTCTTTAATATCATCTTCTTTCTCTTCAGTAGGTGCATGTACATTAATCATCGTTATATTTTTCCATTTACCTTTTATTCGTAATTTACTAATCCTGTCATTAAAAGCTTTAAAGTTTAAAACGTTCCCCCATAACTCTTTTTTGATGACAAATCCTGTTCCTAATTCATGTTTATTTTGGGTGTTTCCTCCATATATTATAATCATTCCATTTTGCTCTAAAGTACCCTCTCCTGGCCACCTTATTTCTTGAATTGCTGTTATATCCATTTGATATTCAATCAGCTCCCGGGTTAGTTCTTCGGTCGCTCCAGCTCGATATAGTGTCCGTACATTCCATGTTCCAAATCTCAAAAGTCCTTTAACGTTCCAAGGTCGTTGTCCAGATAAGTCAGTCCGATATCGAGGCTCATGTATTTGTTTCGTAACAAAGAAAGGTTTTTACAAAGGTGGGGATGTTAACCCCACGCTTCAACCCCCAACCTGGAGGACCAGGGTGTTTCTCTTTGTCTGTTCTCTTCCCTTTGACCTGTCCGGCTTGGGAGGCCCTGCTGGTAGCTACGCTACCACCGGCATAGCTCTCAGGGTCATTGAGAAACTCAAGCTCCCCCACCACGACAAGGTGACTTTAGTCATTAACGTGACTTTAGTCATTAACGCGCCTTGTTTCGATGTATTCTCATTAATTATTGACAGTTTGTTCTAATTAATTCTTAACATTTTGTTTTCCTCGCTGGTATGTTTCGTCATTTGTTACTATATAATGGAAGATCAGAAGTCGAGATTGAAAATAGATGCAATAAGGCAAACCAACTCATTGGACAAATGGCACCAATAATAAAGAACAAACACGTATCAATAACTACTAAGAAAGCACTTTACAACACAATCTTCCTACCAACTCTATGCTGCCAATGTCAAACCTGGATGTCAAGATCCCCAATAAGGCCTTACAAAGGCAATAGGAGTTAATACTAGGCTAGTAGAGAGACACCAGACAGGAGAGACACCGAGCGCTATTAATAGCCTCACAAGGAGACACAATTGTGTCAGACCAGAGGTCGAGGAGTACAGCTGAGCGAGGGCTTTCCCCAAGCAATTGGGAAGCTTGTCCTTGCGAGTAACGTGAAGGGCCCCGTTACTCGTACTCATATGCCAGCGTGCTGGCGAGACCATGCACGCAATAATAGCTACTGCACGGAGAAGAGTGTCCGTGCTGGTCCACGCAATGTGTAGCGTGTGGACAGACTGACCGAAGACGGTAGAGAGAGCAGACGTATCCTTGACCAATGCTATAGTTTCTAGGCAATAGGCAAACATAGGGCTGTTCATTTAGATTGTGAAATACTAGCATCATCTATCATTACGTCAATGCATTCATGTTGTATAATGATGATGAAGTATAACGCTCGTAGAGCCATTCAAATGTCGGCTCTGAATAAATTGCATTCCTTTCGCAAATGTCACGAGTTGTTATTTCGTGCAGTGCGAAAGTAGGGGAGTCTTGAGTGCACAAGTAGCAGAAAAAGAGAAAAGAAAAATCACAACAACAGAAATGAGGTACCTGAGAAGAATACTCAACGTATCAAGAAGCGATAAGATCAGAAATGAAGAAATCAGGATTAAAGTGGGGGTTATAGCAGCACTAGATTTTATTTGAAAGCAGGAATTCAAATGGTTTGGCCATGCAAGTAAGGTTACCATTCAACAGCATGCCACAACAAGCAATGATGTACAGACCAGATGGAAACAGAGGAAGAGGCCGCCCACGTAAACGTTGGACGGAGGGAATAGCAGAGTCCATGGGAATATCGATACATGAAGCCCATAATCGGGCACTCTCACGAAGTTTATACTTCACCTCGACACCGCAAGGTACAAGAGGAACATGATGAGATGAGACGGGATGAGATATTATGTTTTGATTGTTTGTTTGTTTTTCTGTTGTTGTTACGCCCGCTCGCTTTGAACTCAAGCGTAGTTCATACACGTAC
Organism: Cepaea hortensis; assembly: GCA_963921405.1. Lineage (NCBI taxonomy): Eukaryota > Metazoa > Mollusca > Gastropoda > Stylommatophora > Helicidae > Cepaea > Cepaea hortensis. The sequence goes on along the minus strand of OY992877.1, from coordinate 162,045,440 downwards.
TACTACTTCTAATGCACTGGGCCAATCTTTGCGTATGGATTAACTTTTCATTTTAGTCCAAATTGCCAGTTTAAGAGTTGAGCCTCAACATCGGGATTAGCACACTGGAAGTTTAAGGACGAGCGTTCTTATAAATTCGGCCAGACTGACCTCCATTACCATAATGTAAAGCCCTCTTCTCCACCCAGAACGTCAGCAGATTGCATCGCTATTGAGTTATGTATTTATGTAGTGCTTGTGAGCCCGTGACCGTTTCTTTGTCTTCTTTATCTTCTGTTACCGGAGAGGTGCTAACAATTGACATCCAAGCTGTGTCCAGTTGATGACACGGAGCAGTACTCAGTTTGAAAATAGAAGTATTGTTCACATTACTACTGTTAATCTTTTGATGCATAGAACTGACAAGTTATATATTTGTTTTATGCCAAGAAAACACAATACTAGGTCTATTTAGCCATCTACATGAACAATTTCAGACTAAAAGTCGCTTAAAAGTCGACAGGGTCGACTTCATTGCTCCGGGTTTTTATCCCATATGGCTCGGTCTCTTTCCGCAGCATGGAAAGCGTCGCACAAAGCACGAACTCCGTAGCTTTTAGCGACGACCCATGGGAGTCTCCGAAACATTTAACTCGTAAACCGAAGGACACGGCCCGGAATCGAACCCACAACCTTCGGCTCACGAGTCAAACGTCAAACGGCTTGACCACTTCGCCACAGAGACTTCATACTGTTTGATTTCAGTCTTTATTGTCACATGTTTATTTATTGTAAGCTCAGCAATGTCGGTATATGTGTTTATATATTATGCATGTGAATGTGCGTGTGTGTATGTGTGTATGTTTGTATATTTGTATGCGTGCAAGTATGAGCATGTGTGCGTATGAGTATGTTTGTTTATGTTATACTAGCTGACCCGGCCCGGCTTCGCCCAGGCCCTGGAGGGGATCTATCTATCTATCAGTCTGTCTGTCTGCTTGTTTGTTTGTCTGTCTGTCTGGCTGACCCGGCCCGGCTTCACCCAGTCCCTGGTGGGGAGCATCTCATTTAATTCATATAAGTAGTCATATAAGCTCTCCCGTTCCCGACTATCTGTCTGTAGGTCTATCTGTCTGTCTGTCTGACCCGGCTTCACCCAGTCCCTGGTGGGGAGCATCTCATTTAATTCATATACGTAGTCATATAACCTCTCCCGTTCCCGACTATCTGTCTGTCTGTCTGTCCCGGCCCGGTTCACCCAGTCGCTGGTGGGGAGCATCTAATTTAATTCATATACGTAGTCATATAAGCTCTCCCGTTCCCGACTGTCTGTTTATCTGTCTGTCTGTCTGTCTGACCCGGCCCGGCTTCACCCAGTCCCTGGTGGGGAGCATGTCATTTAATTCATTCATATAAGTAGTCAAATAAGCTTCCGTTCCCGACTATCTGTCTGTCTGTCTATCTATCTGACCCGGCGTGGCTTCGCCGGTAAACAGTAACTTAAAAGAATGTCCTTCCACACACCATTCATTATTTTTAATGAAAACTGTTTTTATTCACCGACATGACAGTTGATAAGTTCTGTAAGCAGAAAAAGATGGGTTACAATGTTATGCTTTATGCATTATTTTTATGCAAACTTTGAAAATGTCTTAAAGATTATATCATTATTTATTATAACTCATATGCCTAAAAATAACTATAGACAAAGAGTTTAACAATAGTGCAAGTAAGTCCAACAATATGACTATAAAGTATATAGAAATGTTATTAAAAGTTATGCCCCTTGAAATAACTTTTCTAGAGTGAAGTCCCCCTGCTATATAGACATTCTTCTTCTTCTTCAGCGTTCCGAGCCATTGAGGTTCTTTGCTGCAAATACAATCCGTCTCCATTCGTCTCTCTGGTGGACCTTCTCTTGCCAGTCGTTGATTCCAAGTGCTTGTAGGTCTGTACATGTATTATCTCTCCACCGTCTTCTTGGTCTACCTCGGGGTCTACGGTCATTTATTTCCTGAGTGTAAGCGAGTTTTGTTTCCCTATTATCTTCCATTCTTTCTATAGGCCCCAGCCATTGTAGTCTATTAGCCTTCATGATACCAGTGATTAGCGGGGACTTAAACAGATCATAAATGTCTTTGTTACTTCTTCTTTTCCACTCTCCACTTTGTGTATCCCTAATGGGTCCAAAGATGCGTCTTAAAATTTTGTTCTCAAAGGCTTGTAACAAGGCTTCGTCTCCTTTCGTTGTACTCCAGGTTTCAGAGCCATACAGCACAACTGGTCTGATCAGTGTTTTGTATATTGTGATTTTTGTGTTACGAGATAGCGCCTTTGATTTTAGTAGATGTTGTAGTGCATAGTATATCTTATTTCCAGAGTTGATTCTAGTTTGTATTTCTTCCCTTATGATGTTGGAGCAGTTGAAGATTGTACCCAGGTATTTGTATGTTTCCGTTCTTTTAATGGTCATATTATCTATTTGTATGTGGCCAGAGTTTCTAGCCATTCCGTCTCTTGAAATTACCATATATTCTGTCTTATCTTGGTTGATAACCAGCCCCATCTGTTGGGCTTTTCCCTTTAAGTGAGTCAATATTTCCAATGTCTTTTGTTCACTTTGCCCTATAATATCTATATCATCTGCATAACCAAGCAGCTTGGATGTTCCTCCAATATCACATTCCTCCTTTACCTTCCTTACAACTTTCTCTAGAGCCAGATTGAAGAGTAGCGGCGATAGTGCATCACCCTGTTTCAAGCCAGATGTTATTTGGAAGGGGTCTGATTTCCTGCCTTTATATGTTACTATATTATAAGTATCTTCCATGCATAGTCTGGTCATGTTGATTAACTTCCTTGGTATTCCAAATTCCTGCATAGCATTCCATAGACTATTCCTATGGACACTATCATAAGCCTTTTTAAAATCCACAAAAATGTTATGGAGATCTCTTTTATATTCCCAATGTTTCTCGGCTATTTGTCGTAAGATAAATATCTGATCTATTGTTGATCTGTTTTGTCTAAAACCCGCCTGGTAGTCACCTAATATGTCTTCTGAATATGGTTTTAGTCTATTTAGTAATACTGCGGATAGTATCTTATAGCTTGTGGACAGTAGTGATATTCCTCTATAATTTCCACATTAAAACTTGTCTCCTTTCTTAAAGATAGGTATCAATAATGACTCTTTCCAGTCATGGGGTAATTCTTCTGTCCTTCAGATTTTTATTATTAGTTCGTATAGCTTTAGATGTAATGCATGGCCACCTGCCTTTATAAATTCAGCAGCAATTCCATCAGTCCCAGTTGCCTTACTGTTTTTAAGTCGTGTGATTACATATAGGATTTCTTCAAATGTAGGTTCTTCAATTTGTGGTTCGCATGTTAGAACCTCTTCCTGTGAGAAAATGTTACTTGGAGCTTCACAATTTAGTAATTCAATAAAATATTCTTTCCATGTGTTGCACATTTCCTCATTGGTATTTATCATATTCCCATTTTTGTCTTTTAAACCATATGTGTTTTGTTGGTGCCCTCGTTTCATTGACTTCAGTTCTTTAAAAAATTTTCTGGATTCATTTTTCTGGTGATTAGTTTCCATATCTTTGATTATATTACTCATATATTCTCGCTTCTGCTGTCTGACTATTTTTGTAGCCCCTTTACATTCATTTCTATAATGCTCTTCCTTTTGGATGTTATTGATGTCATTTAACCATACATGTCTGGCATTCTTCTTCCTAATGACTGCTTCTTCACATTTTTGATTGAACCATCTGTTCTTTCTATGCGTGGTTAACACACCGAGACATTCTTCTGCGGTAGACTGAATTGTATTCTTGATGTTCAACCAAGTTTGGTCAATGCTTTCCTCCAAAGGGCTTTGCAGAGTTTCAAGTTTACATTTTATTTCATCTGTAAATTTCTCTTTGACTGTAATGTCTTGCAGTTTTTCTCTGTTATATGTTGGGTGTAATCTTTGTAATTTAGTATAGAAAGCTCTCTTAAGTTTTATTTAAAATTTTGCTCCAACGAGGAAGTGGTCACTGTGGCACTCAGCTCCTCTATAACTTCTGACTTGCTGTATGTTTGATGCATTTCTGTTGTTAATTAAAATGTGACCTATTTGATTATAGGTTCTCTTGTCACATGATTTCCAAGTTTGTTTGCGTATATCCTTTCTTTGTAGTCTGGTACTGCTAACCTGCAGTCCTTTGGCTTCTGCCAGGTTGATGACTCTCCATCCATTATCATTTGAAGTTGTATGTAGGCTTTCCATACCGGCCACTTTTTTATTAGTTTGCTCTCTACCTATTTTTGCATTGAAGTCTCCCAGCACAATCAGGATGTCCTGTTTGGGGGTTTCTTCTATGACATCTTCCAGATCATTATAAAAGTCTTCTTTAATATCATCTTCTTTCTCTTCAGTAGGTGCATGTACATTAATCATCGTTATATTTTTCCATTTACCTTTTATTCGTAATTTACTAATCCTGTCATTAAAAGCTTTAAAGTTTAAAACGTTCCCCCATAACTCTTTTTTGATGACAAATCCTGTTCCTAATTCATGTTTATTTTGGGTGTTTCCTCCATATATTATAATCATTCCATTTTGCTCTAAAGTACCCTCTCCTGGCCACCTTATTTCTTGAATTGCTGTTATATCCATTTGATATTCAATCAGCTCCCGGGTTAGTTCTTCGGCCGCTCCAGCTCGATATAGTGTCCGTACATTCCATGTTCCAAATCTCAAAAGTCCTTTAACGTTCCAAGGTCGTTGTCCAGATAAGTCAGTCCGATATCGAGGCTCATGTATTTGTTTCGTAACAAAGAAAGGTTTTTACAAAGGTGGGGATGTTAACCCCACGCTTCAACCCCCAACCTGGAGGACCAGGGTGTTTCTCTTTGTCTGTTCTCTACCCTTTGACCTGTCCGGCTTGGGAGGCCCTGCTGGTAGCTACGCTACCACCGGCATAGCTCTCAGGGTCATTGAGAAACTCAAGCTCCCCCACCACGACAAGGTGACTTTAGTCATTAACGTGACTTTAGTCATTAACGCGCCTTGTTTCGATGTATTCTCATTAATTATTGACAGTTTGTTCTAATTAATTCTTAACATTTTGTTTTCCTCGCTGGTATGTTTCGTCATTTGTTACTATATAATGGCAGATCAGAAGTCGAGATTGAAAATAGATGCAATAAGGCAAACCAACTCATTGGACAAATGGCACCAATAATAAAGAACAAACACGTATCAATAACTACTAAGAAAGCACTTTACAACACAATCTTCCTACCAACTCTATGCTGCCAATGTCAAACCTGGATGTCAAGATCCCCAATAAGGCCTTACAAAGGCAATAGGAGTTAATACTAGGCTAGTAGAGAGACACCAGACAGGAGAGACACCGAGCGCTATTAATAGCCTCACAAGGAGACACAATTGTGTCAGACCAGAGGTCGAGGAGTACAGCTGAGCGAGGGCTTTCCCCAAGCAATTGGGAAGCTTGTCCTTGCGAGTAACGTGAAGGGCCCCGTTACTCGTACTCATATGCCAGCGTGCTGGCGAGACCATGCACGCAATAATAGCTACTGCACGGAGAAGAGTGTCCGTGCTGGTCCACGCAATGTGTAGCGTGTGGACAGACTGACCGAAGACGGTAGAGAGAGCAGACGTATCCTTGACCAATGCTATAGTTTCTAGGCAATAGGCAAACATAGGGCTGTTCATTTAGATTGTGAAATACTAGCATCATCTATCATTACGTCAATGCATTCATGTTGTATAATGATGATGAAGTATAACGCTCGTAGAGCCATTCAAATGTCGGCTCTGAATAAATTGCATTCCTTTCGCAAATGTCACGAGTTGTTATTTCGTGCAGTGCGAAAGTAGGGGAGTCTTGAGCGCACAAGTAGCAGAAAAAGAGAAAAGAAAAATCACAACAACAGAAATGAGGTACCTGAGAAGAATACTCAACGTATCAAGAAGCGATAAGATCAGAAATGAAGAAATCAGGATTAAAGTGGGGGTTATAGCAGCACTAGATTTTATTTGAAAGCAGGAATTCAAATGGTTTGGTCATGCAAGTAGGTTACCATTCAACAGCATGCCACAACAAGCAATGATGTACAGACCAGATGGAAACAGAGGAAGAGGCCGCCCACGTAAACGTTGGACGGAGGGAATAGCAGAGTCCATGGGAATATCGATACATGAAGCCCATAATCGGGCACTCTCACGATGTTTATACTTCACATCGACACCGCAAGGTACAAGAGGAACATGATGAGATGAGACGGGATGAGATATTATGTTTTGATTGTTTGTTTGTTTTTCTGTTGTTGTTACGCTCGCTCACTTTGAACTCAAGCGTAGTTCATACACGTACTACTACTTCTAGTGCACTCGGCCAATCTATGCGTATGGATTACCTTTTCATTTTAGTCCAAATTGCCAGTTTAAGAATTGAGCCTCAACATCGGGATTAGCACACTGGAAGTTTAAGGACGAGCGTTCTTATCAATTCGGCCAGACTGACCTCCATTACCATAATGTAAAGCCCTCTTCTCCACCCAGTACGTCAGCAGATTGCATCGCTATTGAGTTATGTATTTATGTAGTGCTTGTGAGCCCGTAACTGTTTCTTTGTCTTCTTTATCTTCTGTTACCGGAGAGGTGCTAACAATTGACATCCAAGCTGTGTCCAGTTGATGACACGGAGCAGTACTCAGTTTGAAAATAGAAGTATTGTTCACATTACTACTGGTAATCTTTTGATGCATAGAACTGACAAGTTATATATTTGTTTTATGCCAAGATAAACACAATACTAGGTCTATTTAGCCATCTACATGAACAATTTCATACTGTTTGATTTCAGTCTTTATTGTCACATGTTTATTTATTGTAAGCTCAGCAATGTCGGTATATGTGTTTATATATTATGCATGTGAATGTGCGTGTGTGTATGTGTGTATGTTTGTATATTTGTATGCGTGCAAGTATGAGCATGTGTGCGTATGAGTATGTTTGTTTATGTTATATGTATGTATGTGTAATGAATATATGCCAGAATATTTGTGTGTTATGCATGTGTAGTATGTGTACCCCTGGAACGTCAAGCATTTTTTGCCCACATTGTCAAAGAACATTTCGAGCCTCTATAGGCCTTATCAGCCATCTTAGAATTCACGGCTCCATACTTTCAACCCCACTGGATGAAATGAATAGTCATCATCATTCTTGATGAACAAACAACAGGTGTAAGTGGTGATGTGCTTAAGCGTGTATTTGTGTGGGGGACGCCAGTTGTTAGCTATGCCCAGACAGAGGGATAACCCGGCGCAGGCACTGAACGATCTGCTGTTCACATTGTTACAAGTTGACAATAAAAGCCTCACTAGTGAACTAAACACGGGCATTATTTTAAGCTCCGTGTTATTACTGGACAACAGTAACCGTCAAACTTGTGACGCATACAGCCACATTCACATGTCATGCGGGCGTTTTTGGAAGGGAGAAGTGGGTAGATGGAGAAACAAAGGGGTGGGTAGGGAGTGGAATGAGTTTAACCTTTATATGACATCGATTCCAAATGTATTATTTCTTCACACGATAAGAGCTAATGATTCCAGACATGATGATCGCTAATGATTCCAGACATGATGAGCGCTAATGATTCCAGACATTATGAGAGTCAATGATTCCAGACATTATGAGAGTCAATGATTCCAGACATTATGAGAGTCAATGATTCCAGACATTATGAGAGTCAATGATTCCAGACATTATGAGAGTCAATGATTCCAGACATGATGAGAGCCAATGATTCCAGACATGATGAGAGCCAATGATTCCAGGCATGATGAGCGCTAATGATTCCAGACATGATGAGAGCTTATGATTCCAGACATGATGAGAGCTAATGATTCCAGACATGATGAGAGCTTATGATTCCAGACATGATGAGAGCCAATGATTCCAGACATGATGAGAGTCAATGATTCCAGACATGATGAGAGCCAATGATTCCAGACATGATGAGAGCCAATGATTCCAGACATGATGAGAGCTTATGATTCCAGACATGATGAGAGCCAATGATTCCAGACATGATGAGCGCTAATGATTCCAGGCATGATGAGAGCTTATGATTCCAGACATGATGAGAGCTAATGATTCCAGACATGATGAGAGCTTATGATTCCAGACATGATGAGAGCCAATGATTCCAGACATGATGAGAGTCAATGATTCCAGACATGATGAGAGTCAATGATTCCAGACATGATGAGAGTCAATGATTCCAGACATGATGAGAGTCAATGATTCCAGACATGATGAGAGCTAATGATTCCAGACATGATGAGAGCTTATGATTCCAGACATGATGAGAGCTTATGATTCCAGACATGATGAGAGTCAATGATTCCAGACATGATGAGAGCTTATGATTCCAGACATGATGAGAGCTTATGATTCCAGACATGATGAGAGCTTATGATTCCAGACATGATGAGAGTCAATGATTCCAGACATGATGAGAGTCAATGATTCCAGACATGATGAGAGCTTATGATTCCAGACATGATGAGAGCTTATGATTCCAGACATGATGAGAGCTTATGATTCCAGACATGATGAGAGTCAATGATTCCAGACATGATGAGAGCTTATGATTCCAGACATGATGAGAGCTTATGATTCCAGACATGATGAGAGTCAATGATGCCAGACATGATGAGAGTCAATGATTCCAGACATGATGAGAGCTAATGATTCCAGACATGATGAGAGTCAATGATTCCAGACATGATGAGAGTCAATGATGCCAGACATGATGAGAGTCAATGATTCCAGACATGATGAGCGCTAATGATTCCAGACATGATGAGAGTCAATGATTCCAGACATGATGAGAGTCAATGATTCCAGACATGATGAGAGTCAATGATTCCAGACATGATGAGAGCTAATGATTCCAGACATGATGAGAGTCAATGATTCCAGACATGATGAGAGTCAATGATTCCAGACATGATGAGAGCCAATGATTCCAGACATGATGAGAGTCAATGATTCCAGACATGATGAGAGCTAATGATTCCAGACATGATGAGAGCTAATGATTCCAGACATGATGAGAGCTAATGGTTCCAGACATGATGAGAGTCAATGATTCCAGACATGATGAGAGCTAATGATTCCAGACATGATGAGAGCTAATGATTCCAGACATGATGAGAGTCAATGATTCCAGACATGATGAGAGTCAATGATTCCAGACATGATGAGAGTCAATGATTCCAGACATGATGAGAGTCAATGATTCCAGGCATGATGAGAGCTTATGATTCCAGACATGATGAGAGTCAATGATTCCAGACATGATGAGAGTCAATGATTCCAGACATGATGAGAGTCAATGATTCCAGACATGATGAGAGTCAATGATTCCAGACATGATGAGAGTCAATGATTCCAGACATGATGAGAGCCAATGATTCCAGACATGATGAGAGTCAATGATTCCAGACATGATGAGAGTCAATGATTTCAGACATGATGAGAGTCAATGATTCCAGACATGATGAGAGTCAATGATTCCAGACATGATGAGAGTCAATGATTCCAGACATGATGAGAGTCAATGATTCCAGACATGATGAGAGTCAATGATTCCAGACATGATGAGAGTCAATGATTCCAGACATGATGAGAGTCAATGATTCCAGACATGATGAGAGTCAATGATTCCAGACATGATGAGAGTCAATGATTCCAGGCATGATGAGAGCTTATGATTCCAGACATGATGAGAGTCAATGATTCCAGACATGATGAGAGTCAATGATTCCAGACATGATGAGAGTCAATGATTCCAGACATGATGAGAGCCAATGATTCCAGACATGATGAGAGTCAATGATTCCAGACATGATGAGAGTCAATGATTCCAGACATGATGAGAGTCAATGATTCCAGACATGATGAGAGTCAATGATTCCAGACATGATGAGAGCTTATGATTCCAGACATGATGAGAGCTAATGATTCCAGACATGATGAGAGCTAATGATTCCAGACATGATGAGAGCTAATGATTCCAAACATGTTGAGCTCTATTGATTCTACACATGTTGAGCTCTACTGATTCTACACATGATGAATTCTAATGATTCCAGACATGATGAGTTCTAATGATTCCAGACATGATGAGTTCTAATGGTTCCAGGCATGATGAATTCTAATGATTCCAGGCATGATGAGTTCTAATGATTCCAGGCATAATGAATTTTATTGATTCTAAACATGATGAATTCTAATGATTCCAGGCATGATGAGTTCTAATGATTCCGGACATGAATTCTGATGATTCCAGACATGATGAATTCTAATGATTCCAGACATGTAATCTAATGATTCCAGACAGGATGAGTTCTAATGATTCCATGCATGAGTTCGGATGATTCCAGATATGATGAGTTCTAATGATTCCAGACATGATGAATGTTAATGATTCCAACCATGATGATTTCTAATGATTCCAGACACGAGTTCGGATGATTCCAGATATTATGAGTTCTAATGGTTCCAGACATGATGAATTTTAATTATTCTAATCATGATGAATTATAATGATTCCAGGCATGAGTTCTGATGATTCCAGACATGATGAATTCTAATGATTCCAGACATGAGTTCTGATGATTCCAGACATGATGAGTTCTAATATTTCCAGACATGATGAATTTTAATGATTCCAGCCATGATGAATTCTAATGATTCCAGACATGAGTTCTAATGGTTCCAGACATGAGTTCTGGTGATTCCAGACATGATGAGTTCTAATGATTCCAGACATGAGTTCTGATGATTCCAGACATGATGAATTCTAATGATTCCAGACATGAGTTCTGATGATTCCAGACATTATGAATTCTAATGATTCAAGACATGAGTTCTAATGATTCCAGATATGAGTTCTGATGATTCAAGACATGATGAGTTCTAATATTTCCAGACATGATGAATTTTAATGATTCCAATCATGATGAATTCTAATGATTCCAGACATGAGTTATGATGATTCCAGACATGATGAATTCTAATGATTCCAGCATTGAGTTATGATGATTCTAGACATGAGTTCAAATGATTCCAGACATGATGAATTCTAATGATTCTAGAACTGAGTTATGATGATTCTAGACATGAGTTATGATGATATTAGACATGATGAATTCTAATGATTTCAGGCACCATGAATTCTAATGATTCCAGGCATGATAAATTCTATTGATTCCAGACATGATGAATTCTACTGATTCAAGACATGATGAGTTCTAATGATTCCAGACATGATGAGTTCTAATGATTCCAGACATGAGGAATTCTATTGATTCCAGGCATGATGAGTTCTAATGATTCCAGACGTTATGAATTCTAAAGATTCCAGACATGAGTTCTAATGATTCCAGACATTATGAATTCTATTGATTCCAGACATGAGGAATTCTAATGATTCCAGGCATGATGAGTTCTAATGATTCCAGACATTATGAGCTCTGAACTGATTCCAGACACGACGAGCTATGTAATGATTAACTGGTCATATTTAAGTCATGAGTTGTATACATTATACATCTTTACTCCCAAGCACAGGTAAATAAAAATTATTCCGAAAATATAAACCTTTTTGAAAAAAATAAAGATTTATTAATAAAACACGTGAAGTGGAATAGAGAAGAGTCATCGTTAATTAGATTAACATGTGTCTGGTGTATTCTTGCTATTAAACCAAGGCAATAAAAATGTATTCTAACGAAATTCATGATCAAACACAACGAGCCATGTATTGATTAGCTAGTAAGCTGCATATCCTTTACAGGACGTCGTAATCAACCCCAGCAGTTTATGGCTATTTGTGATCTCTTGGTAAGTTTACGTCCAGTAGTTTGCCACCGCTTTCTGAACTACCGGCACCCATACAATTTTATAAAGAAAAAGCAACAACGCAAAGCTGCCAAATAACCCGCAGCTGTGTTTCGAACGCGATATGCAGGGTTACGAACCGCGTTCGTAATATATTCGCCACGGAGCCGGTATGTAATAATTAACTGGTCTTATTTAAGTGACGAGTTGTATACATTGTAAATTATTACTCCCAGGCACAGGAAAATACCAAAAAAAAAAAAAAAAGTATTCCGGAAATATAATCCTTTTAGAAAAAATAATTTATTAATAAAACAAGTGAAGAGGAATAGAAATGCGTTGTCAATAATTCCATTAACGCGTGTTTCTGATGTACTCTAGCTATTAAACCAAGGCAATAAAAATGTATTCTAACGAAACACATGCTCAAACATCATACTACAGCTACTTGTCTTGTCAAAAAACTCGCCTGGCATCCGGTACTTCTCATGAACAGACGGAATGGAGCCAGTTAACACGATGTATTAAAGCCTATGCATTTTGTGGAGTGGTTAGAACGTTACGCTGACAATGGTATGAACGCTACCAGAATGGGCTCTAGTACCAGATCTCACCGTTCGCTACAAGAGAGAAAGAGTGGTTACCTATGCCTCCGTGCTCTCAGGTCTAAAAAAATGTGATATGTTAGTTAGTTAGTTAGTTAATTAGTTAGTTAGTTAGTTAGTTAGTCGACAGATCATCCTCATTGCACATCGAACCATTCAGTCTATAAGTGCTCGGATCCCCTCCTCAGCAAATCCCGCAGCGTGTAGCGGCTAACGACACCAGTTCTGTGTTGGTTTATCAATCTTCTTTGGCTTCCTGCGTAGTGTTCTTGTTTGGCCACCCCTCTTTTAATTTGCTGTTCTCGCAGTCTGGTCATGGTTGTAGATTCACAGTTATCATTTGGTTCACGAAAAAGTCTTACTTCTCGTAGAGCATTCAGAATGTCAGCCTGGTCCATGGCGCGTCCGCCCTCCACAGTAGCCTCACCTGCGAGCTTGTCAGCCCGCTCATTTCCTTGTACTCCCGCATGCCCTGGCATGAAGATGAAACTAATCTTTGCCAGCCGAGACCGCTCCAGAGACAGCAACCATTCTCTTCGGAATGTGATATATCTTATAACATACGTACAGAAAGTTCCTGCTACCGGACTTGTGATTAAAAAATAAATTTGGTCGGGTATGGCTGTGTGTGGTGGATAGGTGTGGGGTGTTTGGGTGTGGGGGTGGCAGGAAAGGCTTGGAGTAGTCACAGCTATACTTAGCCTGCATGCCTGGTGGTCATGGAGTCGATCCGCAACGAGGCGGATTCAAATCTTAAAATAAATTGACCTAAACTCCCAGCTAGATCTAGCCTAAAAATGTGGACCTTGAAATGTCTTGGAAAATAAAGACTGCCGTCGTGATACTGACCACATCATACACAGAGTGCCGACGGGTCTATATAAGTATAGGCTGAACACCATATGTCCATTGCACTTTAAAGTGTGCAAAACGGTAATTTACTTAATCTTTTTACAATAACTATTACATCATATGAAAAGCAGCTGGCCGAGTGGCTAGAATGCCGGGTTCTCCTTAGGGAGACCCGGGCTCGAAACCTCGGTACGACGTGTTTTTTTTCCTGTCGGGGGCAAAAAGAAAATCCTAACCTGCACAGTTCGAGGCGACTGCTCTAGCCAGGAGGTCTTAATTCCTCAGGCTCAAGACACTCCTGCCATACACCGCAAAGTACTATACTTGTATCGGCAGTAAATGACAGTGGACAGTTTTACATCATATAAAATTATATTGTGTTATATATCACTAAACAGCCTTCCAACATTTGCTATTTGTTATTCTTAAGCTGTTTAGGTTGAATGAAATACTTATAAGTTTTTATGCTTTAATAGTACTCATGCTTTCATTAACATACACGCTTGTTTCTGTGTACTAAGTTGTATGCACAAGTGGGTTGAGCGCAGTTGTCTAAAATAATATTTTGCATTTGGGTTGTAGATGGAATAAAACCTCTTTCTCCTGTGAAAGTGGCACTTGCTACGTGCAAATAGTGCTATATGTTTGCACTGAGTTACCAGAAGGGAAACTGCAGGTGAGGGCATGCAATCATTAATGGCGGCTCATAGAATTGCTATTTGTATATTTAGAAACGCAACCAACTATATAGTTTCTAGAACTTTACATACTACCTATACTAGTTTCTAACAGTTCACGTACATTTACATTTCAATAGCACTCTATATCAGCTATACCGTTTCTAACACTACACATACCAATTGCATCGTCTCTGCTACATCGTCTCTAACATTTCCCATACCAGCTACGTCGTCTCTAACATTTCCCATACCAGCTATATCGTCTCTAACATTTCACATGCCAGCTATATCGTCTCTAACATTTCCCATACCAGCTATATCGTCTCTAACATTTCACATACCAGCTGCGTCGTCTCTAACATTTCCCATACCAGCTACGTCGTCTCTAACATTTCGCATACCAGCTACGTCGTCTCTAACATTTCCCATACCAGCTATATCGTCTCTAACATTTCACATACCAGCTATATCGTCTCTAACATTTCCCATACCAGCTATATCGTCTCTAACATTTCACATACCAGCTATATCGTCTCTAACATTTCACATACCAGCTATATCGTCTCTAACATTTCCCATACCAGCTATATCGTCTCTAACATTTCACATACCAGCTACGTCGTCTCTAACATTTCCCATATCAGCTACGTCGTCTCTAACATTTCACATACCAGCTACGTCGTCTCTAACATTTCCCATACCAGCTACGTCGTCTCTAACATTTCACATACCAGCTATATCGTCTCTAACATTTCCCATACCAGCTACATCGTCTCTAACATTTCACATACCAGCTATATCGTCTCTAACATTTCCCATACCAGCTACGTCGTCTCTAACATTTCCCATACCAGCTATATCGTCTCTAACATTTCCCATACCAGCTATATCGTCTCTAACATTTCCCATACCAGCTACGTCGTCTCTAACATTTCCCATACCAGCTATATCGTCTCTAACATTTCCCATACCAGCTATATCGTCTCTAACATTTCCCATACCAGCTACGTCGTCTCTAACATTTCCCATACCAGCTATATCGTCTCTAACATTTCACATACCAGCTATATCGTCTCTAACATTTCATATACCAGCTACGTCGTCTCTAACATTTCCCATACCAGCTATAACGTCTCTAACATTTCACACACCAGCTATATCGTCTCTAACATTTCACATACCAGCTACGTCGTCTCTAACATTTCCCATACCAGCTACGTCGTCTCTAACATTTCCCATACCAGCTATATCGTCTCTAACATTTCACATACCAGCTGCGTCGTCTCTAACATTTCCCATACCAGCTACGTCGTCTCTAACATTTCACACACCAGCTATATCGTCTCTAACATTTCCCACACCAGCTATATCGTCTCTAACATTTCCCATACCAGCTATATCGTCTCTAACATTTTCCATACCAGCTATATCGTCTCTAACATTTCACATACCAGCTACGTCGTCTCTAACATTTCCCATATCAGCTACGTCGTCTCTAACATTTCACATACCAGCTACGTCGTCTCTAACATTTCCCATACCAGCTACGTCGTCTCTAACATTTCACATACCAGCTATATCGTCTCTAACATTTCCCATACCAGCTACATCGTCTCTAACATTTCACATACCAGCTATATCGTCTCTAACATTTCCCATACCAGCTACGTCGTCTCTAACATTTCACATACCAGCTACGTCGTCTCTAACATTTCCCATACCAGCTATATCGTCTCTAACATTTCCCATACCAGCTACATCGTCTCTAACATTTCCCATACCAGCTACGTCGTCTCTAACATTTCACATACCAGCTATATCGTCTCTAACATTTCCCATACCAGCTACATCGTCTCTAACATTTCACATACCAGCTATATCGTCTCTAACATTTCCCATACCAGCTACGTCGTCTCTAACATTTCACATACCAGCTACGTCGTCTCTAACATTTCCCATACCAGCTATATCGTCTCTAACATTTCCCATACCAGCTACATCGTCTCTAACATTTCACATACCAGCTATATCGTCTCTAACATTTCCCATACCAGCTACGTCGTCTCTAACATTTCACATACCAGCTATATCGTCTCTAACATTTCTCATACCACCTACGTCGTCTCTAACATTTCCCATACCAGCTATATCGTCTCTAACATTTCCCATACCAGCTATATCGTCTCTAACATTTCCCATACCAGCTACGTCGTCTCTAACATTTCCCATACCAGCTATATCGTCTCTAACATTTCCCATACCAGCTATATCGTCTCTAACATTTCCCATACCAGCTACGTCGTCTCTAACATTTCCCATACCAGCTATATCGTCTCTAACATTTCCCATACCAGCTATATCGTCTCTAACATTTCACATACCAGCTACGTCGTCTCTAACATTTCCCATACCAGCTATAACGTCTCTAACATTTCACACACCAGCTATATCGTCTCTAACATTTCACATACCAGCTACGTCGTCTCTAACATTTCCCATACCAGCTACGTCGTCTCTAACATTTCCCATACCAGCTATATCGTCTCTAACATTTCACATACCAGCTACGTCGTCTCTAACATTTCCCATACCAGCTACGTCGTCTCTAACATTTCACACACCAGCTATATCGTCTCTAACATTTCCCATACCAGCTATATCGTCTCTAACATTTCCCATACCAGCTATATCGTCTCTAACATTTCCCATACCAGCTATATCGTCTCTAACATTTCACATACCAGCTACATCGTCTCTAGTATCTCACACATCAGCTACATCGTCTCTAACATTTCACACATCAGCTATATCATCTCTAACATTTCACATACCAGCTATATCGTCTCTAACATTTCACACATCAGCTATATCATCTCTAACATTTCACATACCAGCTATATCGTCTCTAACATTTCCCATACCAGCTATATCGTCTCTAACATTTCCCATACCAGCTATATCATCTCTAACATTTCCCATACCAGCTATATCGTCTCTAACATTTCACATACCAGCTACATCGTCTCTAGTATTTCACACATCAGCTACATCGTCTCTAACATTTCACACATCAGCTATATCATCTCTAACATTTCACATACCAGCTATATCATCTCTAGTATTTCACACATCAGCTACATCGTCTCTAGTATTTCACACATCAGCTACATCGTCTCTAACATTTCACACATCAGCTATATCATCTCTAACATTTCACACATCAGCTATATCGTCTCTAACATTTCACATACCAGCTATATCGTCTCTAACATTTCACGTACCAGCTATATCGTCTCTAACATTTCACATACCAGCTACATCATCTCTAACATTTCACATACTAGCCATATCGTCTCTAACATTTCACATACCTGCTACATCATCTCTAACATTTCACATACCAGCTACGTCGTCTCTAACATTTCCCATACCAGCTATATCATCTCTAACATTTCACATACTAGCCATATCGTCTCTAACATTTCACGTACCAGCTATATCGTCTTTAACATTTCCCATACCAGCTACGTCGTCTCTAACATTTCCCATACCAGCTATATCGTCTCTAACATTTCCCATACCAGCTATATCGTCTCTAACATTTCACATACCAGCTATATCGTCTCTATCATTTCCCATACCAGCTATATCGTCTCTAACATTTCCCATACCAGCTACGTCGTCTCTAACATTTCCCATACCAGCTACATCGTCTCTAACATTTCACATACCAGCTATATCGTCTCTAACATTTCCCATACCAGCTACGTCGTCTCTAACATTTCACATACCAGCTATATCGTCTCTAACATTTCACATACCAGCTACGTCGTCTCTAACATTTCCCATACCAGCTATATCGTCACTAACATTTCACATACCAGCTATATCGTCTCTAACATTTCCCATACCAGCTATATCGTCTCTAACATTTCCCATACCAGCTACGTCGTCTCTAACATTTCCCATACCAGCTACATCGTCTCTAACATTTCACGTACCAGCTATATCGTCTCTAACATTTCACATACCAGCTACGTCGTCTCTAACATTTCCCATACCAGCTACGTCGTCTCTAACATTTCACACACCAGCTATATCGTCTCTAACATTTCCCATACCAGCTATATCGTCTCTAACATTTCCCATACCAGCTATATCGTCTCTAACATTTCCCATACCAGCTATATCGTCTCTAACATTTCACATACCAGCTATATCGTCTCTAACATTTCACATACCAGCTACATCGTCTCTAGTATTTCACACATCAGCTACATCGTCTCTAACATTTCACACATCAGCTATATCATCTCTAACATTTCACATACCAGCTATATCGTCTCTAACATTTCACACATCAGCTATATCATCTCTAACATTTCACATACCAGCTATATCATCTCTAACATTTCACATACCAGCTATATCGTCTCTAACATTTCCCATACCAGCTATATCGTCTCTAATATTTCCCATACCAGCTATATCGTCTCTAACATTTCACATACCAGCTATATCATCTCTAGTATTTCACACATCAGCTACATCGTCTCTAGTATTTCACACATCAGCTACATCGTCTCTAACATTTCACACATCAGCTATATCATCTCTTACATTTCACACATCAGCTATATCGTCTCTAACATTTCACATACCAGCTATATCGTCTCTAATATTTCACGTACCAGCTATATCGTCTCTAACATTTCACATACCAGCTACATCATCTCTAACATTTCACATACTAGCCATATCGTCTCTAACATTTCACATACCTGCTACATCATCTCTAACATTTCACATACCAGCTACGTCGTCTCTAACATTTCCCATACCAGCTATATCATCTCTAACATTTCACATACTAGCCATATCGTCTCTAACATTTCACGTACCAGCTATATCGTCTCTAACATTTCACATACCAGCTATATCGTCTTTAACATTTCACATACCAGCTATATCGTCTCTAACATTTCACATATCAGCTACGTCGTCTCTAACATTTCACATACCAGCTATATCATCTCTAACATTTCACATACTAGCCATATCGTCTCTAACATTTCACGTACCAGCTATATCATCTCTAACAATTCCCATACCAGCTATATCGTCTCTAACATTTCCCATACCAGCTATATCGTCTCTAACATTTCACATACCAGCTACATCGTCTCTAACATTTCACATACCAGCTACATCGTCTCTAACATTTCCCATACCAGCTATATTATCTCTAACATTTCACATACTAGCCATATCGTCTCTAACATTTATCATACCAGCTATATCGTCTCTAACATTTCACATATCAGCAACATCGTCTCTAACATTTCACGTACCAGCTATATCGTCTCTAACATTTCACGTACCAACTATATCATCTCTAACATTTCACCAACTAACAACATCGTATCTACCCTTTCACATACCAGCCACATCCTCTCTAGCTGTTCATATACCAGCTACACCGTCTCTAACATTTCACATACCAATTACGTTATCTCTAACACTTCATATACATGCTAAATTCTTTCTGACCACTTGACATACCAACTATATTGTCTCTGGGAAGCGAAGAGCTATACTAACTGTTTTCAACATATTACATCAGGAATTCTAGCCAGATAATGTTCTAGGTAGTGATCGGCCTCTTACCTATAATGCACTCTGTCATCTGAAAGCGGACAACATACATATAAACCTTGTCGTCTCCTAAAGATGGAAACCACACCACCAAGCCAACGCTACCCATAGAGGATGACGCTCTATCTCTAAGACAACCAGTTACCTGGAAGCAAAGTTCATACGTTTAAGTCACCTCTTCCCTAGAGATGAACGACATTCCTCTAATTCAATAATTAACTGCAGGTGGACCTTACACTTTTAAGCCATTTCGTCGTCCATTAGAGGCGGGCGACACATCTCTATGTCACTCAGTCCCATAGAGATTAACTAAATATCCCTATGTCACTCTTCCCATTCATCATACCTCTAATTCACCGCACGCATAGAGAAGGGTCGAATGTAAGACGGACCTGTGTGCCTAATTTGTGACCCTTTGAAAATAAAGTTCATTTGTTTGAGATAGTCAACATACCTCTAAGTGACTCCGTCCCCTAGAGGGAGACTACATGCCTCTAAGCTACTACATCTTCTGTCTAGAGAGATAAGAGAGGCAGAATGTTCAATTCGTAACCCTAGGAAAATAAAGTCCGCTCATTCGTTCTGTTCACATTTATATCACCTACGAAACATGCATTGTGTTTAAAAGAGCTTTTGCAGAACATAAAGATAAATTAGTGAATATTCGAGAACACACAAGCCAAAATAAACATTGAAACCTTAAGTAAACTAGATATTAATTCTACACCGCCCCACAAACGATATCGTCACTTGGCTAACTACATAGCCCTGTGACACTGTACCATTTAATCCAGCCGTGTAATTGGTTGTCTCATAGTTTGGCGCTGTATGTTCCACTACGAGACAGCCACTCATTACATATTATTACATTCTGAGTCAGCGGCAGTTAGTTAACGGGAAATGTGGCTGAAATTGCCATGTTGCTCTCTGACAATAGCTCTCTTTCTCTCTGTCCTAGATACTTATTAGTTTCAAGAACATTTGTCTGGGTTTGAAGAAGTTAAAGTAATAGATGCGTGACAAAAAATGTTAAAAGTGACAACTACTGTCTGCTTTAGAACTGTTTCACTACAAGCGTTAAAAGTAGCATCAGCGTGGTTTAGAAGAAGTTAATGTAATAATTATATGATTAAAAACACTAAAATTATCAACAGCGGAGTTTAGAAGAAGTTAAAGTAATAATTGTATGATTAAAAACACTAAACTTAGCAACATTCTTGTTAAAAAGAAGTTAAAGTAATAATTGTATGATTAAAAGCGCTAAAATTAGCAACAGTGTGGGCTAGAAAGCCTACAAGTTGTAACTGTATGTTTGAAAGCGTTAACAGTGACAACTGAGTGAGAAAAAGTACAATTAATAATTTTACGATTAAAGCGTAATATGGGTTAAGCGAATGTGAAAGTAATAACTGCTGATTAAAAGAGCTTAAAAATGCAAACTGAATTAGAAGAAGCGAAAGTAATTAATAACAGCGTTATAATACAACTGGGATGAGGCGGATTGAAGTACCTGCTGTCTTTAAAAGATATAACGAACGTAATAGCTAGAAAGTCAAGTAATACATTTTACATACGGAAGTTAAATTTGTATGGGAGTTATATTGCTAGCGATAGAACTTATTATGTATGTTCAAATTAACCAGTGGTAACGTAGGGGTTACTGTCCACGTATTGACCAGAAAAGTAACCTAGTTCAACCCTCATTTATCACCATCCTCATCAGCATCATCATCATTATCATCATCATAATCATAATCATCTTCATCGTCACCATCATCAGGTGACATGCCAGTAGACTTTCGCGGCCATGGTTCGTCATCTCACACTATCACCACACTCTTGGGTCAGGTCTGTACTCTAGTCTCAATAATGTCATGTTCCCAAGCCACATAGGTCTCTCTGATCTCTCCTTGCTTTTCTCCCATCAATTTTGCCAGTTATCACCAAGGTTTGTAGTTTATTGCTCCTCATAAAGCGCTCACAAAACTTGACTATCTACGTCTAATTTATCTAACCAATTTATGGTTTTCATTTATTTCTTGAAGTTGAAGAACTGTCTCATTTGTTTTTCTATCAGTCCGTGGTATTCTTTGCATTCTTTCCAGAAGCCACATTTTCTCTGCGATTAGATGTTTCTTGGCATGCCTGTTTATTGTCCGTGTTTCATATATATATATATATATATATATATATATATATATATATATATATATATATATATATATATATATATAAACAGTATATGTTCTATACATCAACTAAGCAATCTTTATTTCATTGCATTTGTCAGCTTTAAAAATAGTCAGTATGTTTTCCATCTTGCTAAATGCAACCCGTGCCTTAGCCCTTCTAGGTCCAATCTCAACATGACACTTTCCATCAGAAGTTATGACTGTTTCAAATCAGTTTTCCCGATTAACGTATTTAACAATTTGCCCATATACTTCGATCAATCACTAATGCGAGATTGCATAATTGTTTAGTTTAATTCAGTCGATGGATCAACATCACGGAACACGGGTGTAACCCATAAGTGTTCCGTTCATCTCCTAACTCAAGCCTGAGTCCGGAGAATCTCAGCTCAGTGCACGAACTCTGTAGCATCGGCGAGGATCCTAAAAATACTTTTGGTAGATTTTTAACTCGAAATGTTGCCGGGCAGCGCCGTTAGGCAACTCTTTTTCGATTTCCAACTGCCAAGGGATTTATTTGCGTTCGCAACAATAGACATGGGTGTCCGATCTCAATACCCAGAGACCAGGGGAAATTTTGTTACTAGAAGTCCACGTGAAAAAATCCCGTCCCCCACCGGGGCTGAGAACCCGGGACCTCCAGCACTCGAGGCGGACATCATACGTGGAGACCACTCAGGCCCCCTTCATGCATAATTGTTTACCTGTGCAACTCTTGCGCCCAGTAGCTGTCTAAAGTGGGAACTTGATTACTGTCACAATATTTGAAAACTATTTGGGAAGGATAGTTGCTGAGGAAATTATCTGGTCACTTTACTTCTATGATTGCCTAACAATCCCCACCCATACAGTCAGTCCTACCTCATTATCTCATGTTAATTTTGCTATAAATGCCTAACAATCCCCACCCATACAGTCAGTCTTAACTCATTATCTCATGTTAATTTTGCTATAAATGCCTAACAATCCCCACCCATACAGTCAGTCTTAACTCATTAATTCATCATGTGCCATGCCGATAAGCTTGTTCTAATATATTCCCACCATCTCCCATAAAATGTTAATACTGTTCCGAGATAATTGTACCGATTTACTTGTTTAAGAATATTCACATTTACTTGAATATTATATTTTGGTATTTCTTTTTTTCAATTTTTCGGAGACTCCTGTGGGTCGTCGCTAGAGCTACGGAGTTCGTGCTTTGTGCGACGCTTTCCGCGCTGCGGAAAGAGACTGAGCCATATGGGATAAAAACCCGGTGCAATGAAGTCGACCCTATCGACTTTTAAGCGACTTTTTTTATTTTGGTATTTCTTTCTTCCTAGTGAAGACCATAATCTGTGTCTTCTTACAATTTAATCCGAACCGTAGTTGTTCACTGTGTACAACAACCGCATCTACTAAATGTTGCAGGTCGTGTTCATTGTCTTAAATACAAACCATTAAAAACAAATAGACAGACCCGAATATATAACATTTGTCCAGTTTCAGAGTGCGGATTTTTATTTCAGAAGTAGAGAAACAGCCGTCTCACAAAATGGCAGCAACATATATAAAAGTGGTCTTCTGGCATGCAGGGTGGGTTAAAATGATTTTTACCCCAGCCGAAGAGAATTTGATTGGAATCGATCCTATCAAAGCGACAGGCGGATGTATATTTGGGACCCTGAAGAAAACACATAAATAGGAGACCTGAGTGGCAAGCGTGACAAAGAGACAGTAAGAAAAATGTAGAGAGAGATAAGAGGAAAGTGTAAGAAAACAGAGAGATGCTAAGAATTGGGCACACGGTCACGTCTAGCGCTAGCTATTTGCTGTCTGATCTTGTATTCCGTATCCTTGCATTGAAAAAGAAATTGCAGGGTCAGCTCTCATGGAGAAAGCGATGAGCCGACCTTCGATAATTGACTTACAGGAGGCAATTACAGCTCGGTCAGTTGGAAGAGGGTGATCGCGTCGTGTAGATGTCCAGACTCCGTGATAATGAGAGATCACTTGGTGTTGGGTAGAAGGACGCAGAGAATGAATAGGACTAAACTGTTGTATATATGTGCAAGGGCGGTTCCTAACCTGTTTGCATGGGCTGTGCAGGAACACAGGAACGAAACACACAGACACCAGACACCAGACACCACACACACACCACACACACCACACACCACACACACACACACACACACACACACACACACACACACACACACACACACACACACACACACACACACATATGTGATATCTTGAGATATCTTGAGATTTAGAGAGATAGTGATCGATAGAGAGATAGTGGGGATAGAGAGATAGTGAGAGATAGAGATATAGTGAGAGATAGTGAGAGATAGAGAGATAGTGAGATATGAAGATATAGTGAGAAATAGAGATATAGTGAGAGAAAGAGAGATAATGAAAGATAGAGATATAGTGAGATATAGAGATACAGTGAGATATAGAGAGATGTTCAAAGGTAGAGATATAGTGACAGACAGAGAGATAGTGAGAGATAGAGAGCTATTAAGAGACATCGATGTAGTGAGAGATATAGAGATATTGAGAGACAGAGATATAGTGAGAGATAGAGATATAGTGAAAGCTAGAGAGATAATGAGAGATAGTGAGAGATGGAGAGATAGTCAGAGAAAGTGAAATAGATAACACGGATTCAATTACAGTCTATCCAAGACAGACATTTATCCGGCCATTATGAAGAAGCTCATCACATTAATCACACACGGGCCGTGATCAGAAAAAAGCATGTCATTACATTTTCATGTGAAATTAAACGAAATTATACACCATGGGAAGCAAAGTGAGGCTTGTTAATGAAATCACACTTCCGGCATACATTACATTTAACACTGATGCAACGAGATATTGCTTTGTAGTTTAGTTAACAACATGCATCAGTTTTCGTTTAAAAAGCCTGGCTAACACATTTCAGTGAAAGGTAGCATTTTTGATTCGATTCGATTTCACCATTACCCCTACCCCGTTCAATCTCAAGAAGAAGTTATAGTAGGGTCCATCACCGGCTCAGAATGATAGTCCTGTGACTAATCAGCCACCCAAGCAGCTGCCCATGATTCTACCCTCACAGTCCTTTTAATCCGAAGGTGATTGTTGTCCATATGGGGTAATGGACAATTTAAAAAATAGCATCGTTTTCACCTTTTTTATAATGTCAAATACCGGAAAGTTTAACGCCTTTGTGCTTTCATCTCCTTTACGTTGACGGCAGTATATTGAGTTCACTCCACACAGCGGTCAGTTGGACTTAAACGTTGACTTATTTAGAAAACAATGACAAGCCACTTAACGCAATATTGCATAATAAATCAGCCAGGGGTTTGAGTTGATCGCAACGTCCCGCAAAGGAATGCCACGTGATGAATATTAAAAATGGCGGGAAAGTGTCGTAAGAACACTAGCGCAAATAGCCATCTCCTCGTTATCTTTGTTCTCTCTCCTTCTCTCCCGCCTCAGCCGCCTCAAACTTTCCAATGTATTTCCACGCTACGCCATGTAATCTGGCGTTATAAGACAAGCTAAGACATCGAGTTTATCAGTAATTAAAGGAAGCTTCGAGCCGCTTGGATGCGTATCGGGTATCTAACGCACCTTTTACATTCCATAGGGCTCAGTGAGCATATGGTGCTAGTCCCATGTTTGTATAGACTTGTCAGCACTCGGTGGGTGATGTGGTCAGTACTTTACTCTCCAAGACATTTCTTGGTAGCCATGTTAAGCTGGGTCGACCAGAGAGTCCAGATCGCTATTAAAATCCATTGCGATGCAGACTGGAACCGATGACTAGCAGATGAGCATCTAGCCACCGTTCTACCGTGGCTCCCTGCGGTTGTTTTGAATCTCATGTAAAGTGTTACGAGCAGTGAGGCTTAGAACAGAAACATATGGCGAAGATGTTGTTGCAGATGATGGTGACGTTGATGGTGTCGGAGCCCATGATGGAGCCGACGATGGAGCCGATGATGGTGACGTTGATGGTGACGATGATGGTGACCATGATGGTGACTATGACGGTGACCATGACGGTGACGATAATGGTGACCATGACGGTGACGATGATGGTGAGGATGGGGTGTTAATGATGACGGTAATAGACATCATCATGGTGAGGATGGGGTGTCAATGATGACGGTAATAAACATGATCATGGTGAGATGGTGTCGATGATGGTGTCTATTATTGTAACAATGATGGTGACGATTTGGGTGACTTAGTCGCGCCGATTCCGGTGACGACAATGGAGAGATGATGGTGACGATGATGTTGTCAATGACGGTGACGATGACGGTGTCTATTAAGGTTCCGATTCGGGTGATGATGAGGGTGACGACTAGGGTGTCGACGACGTTATCTATGACGGTCACCATAAAGGTGACGATGAGGGTGACGGTGATGGTGCTGATGATGTCGCCGATGATAGTGACGATGAAACAATTTAAAGTTATGAACACATTGTACTTACCCTGAGCAACTGATAATAGGAAGGCAAACACAGTCGTCACTGCAATGACCATAGAGATATGTAAATGATGTGGGGTGAAGGTCATTTCCGTCTCATCAGCGAATATAAAACATGGTAGAGCTTATGATCGTTACGAATCACATTCTCCTTTTTCTTACGGCATTCTGAAATCACAATAAAACATATCATCTTTCACCTTTCTCCAACATAGGGATTCTAAGGCAAAATGGAAACGAAAACGAAAAATATTATCATCAAGAAAATCATGAACATCACATTCCTTGTCAGTTGGTAGGCAGTCATATGCTTTACATCTCGTGATTTCCCACAAAATGTAGTAATTCATGTATACATATTTCTCCTAACATGATGGGAGGTTTCAAGAACTCCCTTTGTTGTTTTCCTCTCTTTAAAAAAAAATAAAAAAATTAATCATTCAAATTTTTACCTGTTGGAAATTTTCTATCCCTTTCCCGCCGTTTGCGAAAAAAAGGTAGTTTTTGTGTTTTACCTCTTTCACTACAGTTAGATTATTCATTGTGACTAGGATATACACACACAATTCTTCTGTAAAACTGAACTGCATGTCTGCGGCTTTCATGGATTATTGGTTGGCTTGTTTAAATGGTGTCAAAGGTTCACACCAATGTGTGAACGCTGGTTCTATGTATGACGAAAGAATGCTTTTTCTAACATCCATTGATAGGCCCACATTGTTCATTTTTTTCATATGACATACGAAATTATAATAACGAAATTATAAATCAGGCGTGTTCACAAATAACACATATTTATAAACATTCATAAACACAGAGACTCTAATGGCTTAGACACACCCTAAGATATAAACAACATGAAAGAGAGCACTGGGTGGAAAAAAATATAGGGGAGAGAGGAGATGTATAGACTAAGGACAATGCTTATAAACGGGTATTCTCAGATTGATCAATGCAGACATGCACGGAGTTAGAGATCGGCACCGAGAAACTACGGAATGGAATGATGAAAATACCTTACGACCAGCCCAAGAACTGATTTGCTTGATGATGATGATGATACTCACAAACGAAGAAAACAGTCATGAATGATATTTTGAATAAATAATGAGACGCAACACATTTCGACATATTGTAACATAAAGAATAGTTGCAGCAAGCATCCAGGGAGAAGGTAGTATGACAAGTGGGAGTATAGTGTCATGAGATGGATTATAAAAAAAGAATGTAAGTTGCTGGGAGATCATCTACAGCCGTCTTTGAATGCAAGTATGACACTAATTAATTGACAACAGCAAAGACTGACGTTTGTTATAGGGAAACGGGCCCATGTAATTTCAATAGAGTTTAGATGTCATTCATTGTCACTGAAATAGCCAGTTAACCATTATCATTATCACGCATCATGTCAATAAGCGCAGACGATAATGCTAAGTCATCTCAGACGGTGACCAAATTGATGGACCAGATATGTTATTTTTTCGATTATGCTATTTCGTCAATACATGCAGGTATTTATCTTGCCATCTTTCTTTGTCTCTTTTTCCTTGACGTTTCGGATTTGGACTTAAGTTTGTAAATCCGTCTCTCCTCATAAAAGGCTAACAGATCCTGACGTCAACACTTATTTACCTGGGATGCTATGGAAGCTTAGTGGCTAGACGCTCGTTTCTCGGCTCGGTGGTCAAGGGTTCGACCCGCCTCAGGGATGATTCAAAGTTTTAAAATTGATCTGGATTCCCAGGTCGACGCAGCCTAAAATGGATTCCAAGAAATGTTTCGAGAAATAAATGCGGCAGGTGTGCTACTGACAGATTCCACAGAGTGCCGATTGGTTTATAAATATATGGGTGTAACACCGACAGTCTAGTGCCCCTTGGGACAGATAAAAGAATCCTTTACTTATACTAGTTTAGCTAATGAACATGCAGTATTCATTAGCGGCTTGAACTACCTGCAAAAACTCCATGACGGTTACATAACATGGGGTCTAGTACGACACTAGACCAGGCTGTCGCAATGAAACAAGTCTGTGTAGCTTATCATCGCAAAGCAGGTCCTTTACATAATGTTGATATCATTATCATCATTTGCCAAGCGAGTAGGCGCGGGAGGTCATAGCCTGCCACTTCACATGATCGCTAGTGTTGTGTGCCTTGTGACCATGTCACCCGTGTTTTTATTTCTGACTTTGCTTGCTTCACATAAATTTTACTAGTTGTCACTAAGTTTATTGTATTTTTTTTTCTCCTCATAAAATTCCCCCAAAGTATCGATCTCACCCTGGCCCTACGAAAACATTATCATTCCTCTATTGTTGTGTACTTTCATGGTCGAAGTGTCTTCAGTATCTTCCATTGCCGTTCTTTCCAAACCACTCTGACTTTTAATTTGGCTACGTTATTTAAGTTTCCGAGACACGTTACTCTTTATGAACGAATTTTCTTCGATGTTCAGATCTGGTAGCATGTGATGTTTGTTGTTCTTCATCTTGGTTCACTGTATTCTACGCAATTATCTGTAACATTCACATTCAAAATTACTTCTTTACTCATTGCGAAATGGTCCATGACTCAAATCTAAATGTGATCACAGGAAAGATGCAATTTCTCAAAAACTGTCCTGTAATGTGTTTGCTAGTGCTGGTCCGTATGCTTTTAACACTGTTTCACTTCTTCATTGCAATGACAGAAAATGGGTATCGGGAACTTTCTTGTAAACTAACGTCGGCTGACACGATATTGCCCACATCATCACACGCATGTGTTTTATCAATTAATTTAAGATGTAGAGATAGGACCATATGCCCAATAGCCTCACGGTGTGTAACAGGGTCCTTTCCTTGTTTTGTTTAATGACTCTGTGATCAGTCTTGTGTGACTTCTTGTAAACATTCCTCATTTTTGTTCATTGTGGAGTGAAGATATTCAATGTGTATGACAGTGTGGATTTCTTCATTATTGAATATGTTTATTGGTTGACATTGTGTGACATTGTGAATTTCTTCGTTATAGATTGTGTTTATTGATTGACATTGTGTGACATTGTGAATTTCTTCGTTATTGATTGTGTTTATTGGTTGACATTGTGTGACATTGTAGTTTTCTTCATTATTGATTGTGTTTATTGGTTAACATTGTGAATTTCTTCATTATTGTTTGGGTGACATTGTAAATTTCTTCATTATTGATTGCTTTTATTGGTTGACATTATATGACATTGTGAATTTCTTCATTATTGATTATGTTTATTGGTTGACATGTATTTCTGTCCACGAACACCGTGTATTTTTTTGTTTTTTTTTCAAATCAAGAAAAAGTTATTTTCACTGTTGTATCGTTTGAAAGATATAAATAACTCCTCTAATCCTTTGCACTAACTGAGAGAAGGACTGTCCCATTTGCAGATCTGAGCTCTGGAATTGAATTTCCACCAAATATTAATGTATTAACACTGTATGTGCCATCAATGTTGCTCTGCATTTGTAACGTCTTCGTTTTCCGTTTCCAGGCAAGGCGTCATGGATAACAATTTGTGTTCCAATTCAAACCAATATGGCAGCAACATCGGGTGAGGTGGTCAAAGTATTATCAGATAGGGCAACAAAATCCCTCTCTAGTCACTTTCCCCCACTTTTCTAGAGAAATCTACGATATTCATTGACGAGACTGGATAGGGCAGTAAATCTTCGGAATATAACCTCTCAATAAAAGTGAGATTTAAATCAAGACAGCTGTACTTAAATATGGGAAAACTATCAAGTTTGTCTCGACGGCTGTGAGTTTTCAGATACCCGAATCACATTCTTTTGTTGGGAGCTACAGTTACAATCGTGACTAATTCTGACAATTGTTGATTAGTGCACTTACTGGTGCTATTAACGTAAATACCAGCACAAGCAGAAACGACGAGGCATTGCATAGAATCATTACATCGTTGTGTGTGTTTAAAATTGCAGATTAATATAGCGCCTGCACAGACCCGATGTAGCGTTTTTTTTTCCAAACAGACTACGCACCGAAACACTTTAATACATAGATACAAACACCTCTGTCTGTCTATTTGTCTGTCTGATGGCTGTTTGTCTGCGTCCGTGTATGCTTACGGACAGGCAGGTAGCCAGACAGACAGGTTTTTATTAATTGTAATTTGTCTAGAAGCAATTTTCTACAATGGGTCTGCAATGTGAGTGATAGAGTCATCACATTTTATAGTCCTGAGTCCATCCATCCATCATGTACCATGCCGATAAGCGTGGACGGTCATGACTCGCCATCTCACTCGATCACCAGAGTCGTGGATCAGCTCAGTGCTCTTGTCTCTACGATGCCACGTGGCCAAGCCATCCAGGTATTTACTTCTTGGTCTTCCCTTTGGTCTGTTCCCTTCGATCGTGCCACTTATCATCAAGTTCTCCAATTCATTTCTTCTCATAACATGCCCAACAATTTTGATTGTCTACGTCTAATTTCTCTAATCAATTTACGATTTTCATTTGTTTCTTGTAGCAATTGGTCATTGGTTTTTTTGTTTGTTCATGGTATTCTTTGCATTCTTCTCAGAAACCACATTTCCACAGCCATCATATTTTTTTTTTCAGCTTGACTGCTCATTGTCCAAGTTTCACATCCATACAAAAGTAAAGGCTCTATGTAGCACCTCAACACTCTTTTTCTCGTTTCAGCTGACATCTTTTTATTGGTCAGAATGTTTTCCATCTTGCTAAAGGCTACTTTCGCCATTGCCATTCTTGTTCTAATCTCTTCAAGGCATCTCGCATCAGATGTTATGACTGTTCCAAGATAATTATATCTATTCACTTGTTGAAGAATATTCCCATTTACTTGTATATTACATTATGGTATTTCGTTCTTTCTAGTGACGACCATAATGTGTGTCTTTTTACAATTTAATTCTAACAACAGTTGTTCACTGTGTGCAACAAACTCATCTACTAATTGTTGCAGATCCTGCTCATTGTCTGCAATTAATACTTTATCATCTGCGTATCAAATATTATTTATGTTTCGTCCTCCAATGATGATTCCATTTATATCTTCTACATTTCTGAAAGTATTTTCACTGTACAGGAAAAAGTGATATGGAAACATTACACATCCCTGTCTCACACACAACTCTCTAAGTAGGCTGATATTGTCCCACTTCATTATCAATCCTTATGGCATCTTGTATATATTTTTTCCATATACAGCTTCCAATATACGTTGTTTATAAGTCTAATGTCTTTCCCATCAATTTGTAGATCTGCAAGCATATCTACCATGTTGACATGTCTTACTCTGTCGAAAGCCTTTGTCAATAAAGCAAAGATGTATATCTTTGTTTACTTCTAAAGAACGTTCAATAACTGATCGCAGCATATACACACCATTTACTGTACTCTTTCCTTCTACAAACACACATTGTTCTTCCCCTATTTCAGGTTGTATTTTCTTTCTCACTCTTTGCATGATAATTCGTAGCAAAATCTTCGTAATGTGACTCATTATACTAATTTTTCTATGTTGATCACATTCTAAGGCTCCTGATTTCTTTGGGATTACAATAAATACATAATTACATAATTCAGAAGGTATATCTCCGGTATCATAGTTTGTGTTCAGCATTCTGGTGACTTGATCTATTCCATATTCTTCTAAAGCATTAATCATTTCTGTTGTGATGTTATCTGAACCGGGGGTCTTGCCAGTTTTCATATGTTTAAGAACATTCCGAACCTACATCTTCAAAATTAGCGATCCTTCATTATTAAATCAAATATCATACTGTTCATCTCTGTTATCATCATAAAGGTTTTTCACATAAACTTACCATATATGTAAAATCTGATCTTTTTTCTATTATGATTTTGCCATCTTTAGTTTTTAGACAACCTGCTGATGTACTTGTTCTTTTATTAGTAAGTTCCTGAATTCCCTTGTGCCCTGATTTGGTATTTTGACTGTTGTGTTGTTTTTCAATTTCTATGCAATTTTTCTCAAGCCATGCTTCGTTTGCCCCCTTACATAATATTCTGCCTTGTCTGTGAATTTTTTTATATTTGGCAGGATTATAATTTTTTTTTTTTTGGAGTCTTATTGTTTCCATTAGTTGTAAAATTTCTTCAGTCATCCATTTCATGCGACACACCTTCTTTAATTTTAGAATAGTTGTTTCTGCAGCCAAACTGATTGAAGTTTTAACATTTCCCACTGATCACCCACATCTTGAAATAGGATCTCTAGACAAGACAATATATCAAATCTGTTCTGTACTTCTATGTGGAATTTGTTTTGTATTTCCTTGTCATTTCTCAATGTACATAGATCATATTTGGTGTTTCCTGTTATATACTTGACTTTCTTTAACTTTACCCCTAGTGTACCTGCAAGTAATATGTGGTCACTATAACAATCAGCACTGGGAACGTTTTTGCAATTGTTAACCCAATTCGAAACCTTCTGCTAATCAGAATGTAATCAATCTGGTTTCTAAACCTGCTATCAGGACTCCATGTCCACAAATTTCTAGGTGTTGTTTAAATGAGGTGATTCCTACAATCACTTCCTGCTCTTTTGCCCATTCTACAAGTCTGTATCCTCTTTTGTTTCTCTCTCCCACACCATGGTATCACCATGATTTCCCACGTTTGCATTGAAGTTCCCTGTTATGATGTTTATTTCTGAATTTTTACATTTCTTTAAAGGAGACTCTATAACATTATACAATTCCTCTACACTATCTTCGCTGGATTCTCCTGTTGAGGCATGTATTTGAATAACGTTTATGCTAAAAGGTCTGCCGCTTAATTTAACTAGTAGAATTCTGTCTGACACAGCCCAAAATCCTTGAACACGAACAGATTGTGATCTTTGCCAATCCAAGATAATTGCTACCTCTCTTCGTCGATTTTCTCCACCAGAATAAATAATCTTAAAATCTTCATCTATCTTAATCTTTGCTCCTGTCCATCTCGTTTCGCAGATCCCTAATATATTAATTTTCTATCTTTTCATTTCTTGTTTGATGTTATCTAATTTTCCGTCGTCGTTTAACGTCCTAATATTCCATTTTGCTAATTTTAATGTCCCGGAGGGACGCAGAACAGTCGGGTATGACATCACACTGATGTTGGACAACAGGATGTCTTCATCCGACATAGAGGACTTCACGCTGGAGCTCACAGCCAGCGAACGCACGCAAGCAAGCAAGCAAGCAATGTCCCTGTCCTTGTCTTGTGATGGTCTGTAATTAGGCTAATACAAATGAACTAGGCACTTTTAAAGAAGGTAGTTTGCCGTTGCTTTCCTTACTTGACAGTGACCATACTGGTCGGTGACCTAGCCATTGTCCCGTGATAGAGATCTTCTGCCTACCGTCGCGAAAGTTGAGACCATAACCAACAATAATCCTGAGACCAAGGAGCAATAGGTGGTTAATATTTCCCTCAGTTTGGAAAACGACAAACTCGATATCGAACCTGCGTCTGAATGTGCTCATGGCATTACCAGCACAGATGCTATCAACTTCGCTAGCGCGTGGGCCAGGCGGTTATTACTGAAATTCAAATTTAAACCATTGGATTGGCAAGCAAACTTATTCACACTTGTTGATAGCCAAATGTTTGCCTCGCCGCCTAGATACACCAGGAGCTTGTTTGGATAACCGTCTCCGTGGCACTTTGCAATGAGTATCGTTTGTGTCTGCATTATCTTCCCTTGTCATATATCAGTTGCTGTCAACATTTTTGCTGCCCTCTTGTAAATTGTATCCACCCAGTGCCTTCTTTTCGTTTCCCCCTTTTCACTATTTCCTGGGACTGTTCCAGCAAGTACATTGTTGTTCATTCTCGTTTATCTTGACACAAAACGACACCGTTGTGGTTTGTGTGTTTTATCAGTTTGTTAAGAGATCCTTGCAGAATTCCATACACTGACGTTAAACATGGTTAAATATCATTGTTACGCAAAAAACCAGAGCCGCACCGTCTTGTGTGGTAAAAAATGGCGCGCTGTCGGTGCGATAGGCAACCATCTCAAGCATATTATTGTTTTATTGTGTGTGGATTGTGATTGGGATTTTCTAGCAACGTTGTTAATTTCATGTTTACTGAACAGTCCAGGATTCTCAAATACATCGTGGACACCAACACAACTACAATTGTATTTAATCGCATCAAAACGACACGGACGCACGCACGGACGCACGCACGGACGCACGCACGCACACACACACACAACTATTCACACACACACACATACACACACACACACACACAATTTTTGGATTTCAGTACGTTGAGCCCAACTCCGACCCCGAGCAGCAGATTGCCATTGCTTTCTGAACGAGAAATCAACGTTGAAGTTCAACTGACCTGTGTGGGGAATGAACCCCATACCCAGCCGTCAGCTCACGCAAAGTTTAAGCGCAAGTGCATTATACCTCGCGGCCAGGCCGACCTCTTAACAAAATCAACCATATATCCGTGAAGTCTGTCAATGCATTTAATATTCGGTTCCATTCGATCTTGGGGAAAAGAAGAGTTGGACCAAGAAAAGCATGTATTCAAGACGCTTGCACGTGTCGAATACTGCAAGTATACATGGATTTAAGGCAAGCAGAACAAGACAGACTGACGACGATGGAATACATGCTGTAATGATCAGGAATACATGTTGTACTGATTACTCAATTTCACGACCCGTACTGAGGAGGAAATACTTGATGATGATGATGATGATGATGATGATGATGATGATGATGATGATGATGATGGTGATGATGAAGATGATCTACTGAATAATGTGACGTTCAGTTTTTAAATATGAAAACCTGAATTCTTCTTCTTCTTTCGTTCGCTTGAAATTTGTCTGTAACTGCAACGTTTTCTCTTGTATGAACGTCATTGTCTTTTTCTTGTTTAGTTCACCAAGTGGCCCATAGAGTTTATACATGAATTTTAAGCAGGAAACATTTGAGTAACGCCGTTTTCACATGACCACACATGCCTATTCTGTAACACAGCACTGCTTTTCCAGCCTTCAATGTTACCATTTCTCGCTTCGATTAAAACATATCACCGCGTTATTCTGTGAAATTCAGCATGCATCTGCCATAATTTCTGGCAGCATTATCTCTACACAAAAATGACACTAGCAATGCAATGTGGCCACAGACGTTCTACAGACACTACGCGGTTATTCGCAGGCCATTAAAAAAAAAGCCAGTCAGTTAACATTCGCTTATTCGAAACATAACCGTTGATAGTAAAGAACACTGGCCATTATCAGTTTTGATACTTTAACTTCACAAAATGCGTTGTTCGGAGCCCCGGTGGCATGATGATTAGTGCGCTTGCCTGCCAAAACAGAGGTCAGGGTTCAATCTTCAACACAAGCAGGATTATTTTCTGAAAGCAATGGCAAATTTCTTTGTATGGCCAAGTGGACACAGCTAAAAACAAATGGCATCATTAGTCAGGTCTGTCATCCACCTGAACCAACTATGGAATATCGACATAAAATAGCGAGGTTGGCCTCAGAATTGTATATTAACAAAGCATAGTTAAAAAAGTAAACACATAAACTCTTCGAAATCTAATGCTACTGTAATGCTGGGTCTAGTATATTACGAACACAATAAGAAGAGACGTCACTAGTTCGCACCTTTGTGGTAAACGTAATACATATACATATCAAGTATAGGGAACCTTCTGATGTCATTGAAACAGTACATAAATAAACGCATAAGTATTTTTTTTAAAATTCGCATATCCTTTACAGGACATCGCTGTCAACAACAGCATCTTTCAGCTGTCTGTTGATTTCTTGGCAAGATTACGCCCAGTAGTTTGCCATTGCTTTCTGAGCGGCCGGCTCAGTTATCCCGCAAGTCACCAGCGGGGGTCGAACCGCTCCCAGCTCTCGCCCGGTACGAGACTGCGTGATAAACGGGATTACGGGGAAAGTGTTGTAACCCCTCGGCCAGAGAGTCCGGCGCGTAAGTATTACAATACATAAATACACTCTTAGATATTACAGTACATATAAACGTATAGTTATTACAGTACACAGATAAATTGAAAGATATTACAGTCCATAAATAAATTCATGGACATTAAAGTACATTAATAAACTCATTGTTACTACAGTACATAAATAAACGCATGTGTATTACAGTAAATAATAAACTCATAGTTATTACAGTACATAAATAAAATCATAGTTATTACAGTAAATAAATAAGCTCATAGGTATTACAGTACATACATACAATACATAAATAAACTCATGGGTATTACACTAAATAATAAATTCATAGTTACTACAGCACATAAATAAACTCATAGGTATTACAATACATAAATACAGTATATAAATAAATTCATAGTTATTACAATAAATAAATAAACTCATAGTTATTACAGTACATAAATAAACTCATGAGCGTTGACTGGAAATCATAGAAGTAGATGAAATAAAGTAGATGTGAGATAATCTCTACTTATTTATTCTAATTCTAAAAGTGCCAGTCAACACTTCTGAATGTATCTTTGCACTGTTTCAAATCTGCGTCTGTGGTTGAGGCGATAGTGACACGCTCAGTGTCATAGTTCGCAGACACATCGAGGAGAGGGCTCGAAACCAGCCGCAGGCGATTTGTAAGCAGATCTTTTTGCGTTGATTTCGATGGTATGAGATGTCGGTCGTTCAGAAAGCAATGCTAAACTACTGAACTAAAATGTCTTAATAAATCACGAAGTGCCAATAAATGCTGGGATTGATTGCAACGTCATGTAAAGGACATGCAAGTAACGGTTTAAATGACCCCAACTGTTGCCCGGTAATTGCCGTTTGTGTGGCTTCTAGTAATGGCTCTTGCAATATCGGTCCGGCACACAGGCGTTTAAGAGTTAACGTTTGGCAATCATATGTTTCCACGTTACTTCCAAAAAAGCATTTAATTGAATTAACTAGTCAGGGTTTACACATGATGGAAGAAACACACACACAGTCGAAGGAAGAAAACACGTGTGCGTGAAACAACGTGGTAACGTATCTATGAACAACTTGAGTTACCATTTATTCTCTGGCCTCTTGCTTCTCTTTGTCGTGTTCTCCCCCGCCCTCTCTGACTCACTGCGTTTATCTACGTGGTGTGTGTGTATGTTTGTGTGTGTGTGTGTGTGAGAGAGAGAGAGAGAGTTGTGTGTGGGTGTGTGCGCGCCGGGACTCTTCCCCCAACCTACAATAAACCGCAAATATGAAGAAACAATACTTCGCTACACACGTCAACACATTGCTGACTCGCAACCGTGAAAATACATTAGCTGCCGTTGCGCTAAACTTCGTAACAGTCTTGTTCTCTCTATGTCCTCATTAATGCTGGCCACCTTGGAATAAAGGACATTCAATTCTTCCTATAGTTGGTTTTGAATTGGCATTGGTTAAGGATACTTTAATTATCTTCATAAGTGCTCCAGTCGCATCCAATAGATCTTACAATATTAGCATTTTTCGATTTCCAGCTGTCCAACGATTTTTAACGTACACAACGCACATTTGGTCCCCTAAGTCTTTCGCCCTTATCCGAGAAGTCCAGACGTCCGATCGTCTACCTCAGGACCGAGTGTACTTCCAGTTTCTTATGATACGAATAAACCACATTTTCTAGACCCTGTAACCGTATACGTGGTAACCTCTATGCCACTGTTCCACTTGCCACTGTTATCATGAGTATTGGAGATCCATTGCAGCTAAACTTCATTGTAGAGGCGGCACATGATTGGTTGATTTTAGTTATCGACCATGGATACTGTCACTACAGGGAAATAGAACATATCATAAAGTTATCACCGTTGTCAGTTAAATGTCTTTTAGTCTTCTTCAGAGTTTTCAGTTCACATTTGTTCTATGTGCATGGATTTCTCCAGTTTGCATATTTTGAAGAAGAAAAAAAAAACATTTTTGTTTTTTGTTCATATCTTCAGGAAAATGTATGTCTTTTATTGAAAGACGTTATTCTCTTATTATAAGGATTTTGTTATCGACCCATTACACAAAGGATTGGTCTTTTCAGATGTGGAAATCAATACCGAGGTGGCAGGTGGTCACTCCCATGATCCCCCAAATCCGTCCATTTCGTCTGCCAGTCAGCTCATATTTTCGTTGTGTTCACTAAACAGCCTCGTCTTGCGTTGACCATTTATTTTATTCTGATCTCTTGTGGTCACTGAACAGTCTTGCCTTGCGTTACCATAAATTTTATTCCGGCCTGTTGTGGTCACTAAATAGTTTTGCCTTGTGTTGATTATATATTTTATCCTGTTTTCTAACGGTCAGTAAACAGTCTTTCCTTATGTTGACCAAATATTTTACTGTAACTTATTGTTGTCACTAAACAGTCTTGCCTTTCGTTGACCATATATTTTATGCTAACATATTGTGGTCACTAAACAGTCTTGCATTTATTGACC
Source organism: Cepaea hortensis (assembly GCA_963921405.1). NCBI lineage: Eukaryota > Metazoa > Mollusca > Gastropoda > Stylommatophora > Helicidae > Cepaea > Cepaea hortensis. The sequence continues at coordinate 162,006,576 of OY992877.1, read as the reverse complement.
ATATATTGTATTCTCTCTCTCTCTCTCTCTCTCTCTCTCTCTCTCTCTCTCTCTCTCTCTCTCTCTCTCTCTCTCTCTCTCTGTGTGTGTATGTGTGTGTGTGGTGACTAAACAGTCTTGCTATGTGTTGACCATATAGTTTATTCTGGTTTCTTGTCACTTAACCACGTTTTCACTTCACATTAAACTTCGGCAACATTTGCGAAATGTCTCCCGCTAAGGTGGGTTTCCTGTTTGTGCTGACAAATGTTTATCCCGTAAAGCGGTGCATAGCTGGATAGAAAACGTTACGAGGGTGAGTCAAACAGTAAGTCACACAGTTCTGTGGGATGGTCGGTCAATGAAAACAAAGCACGCAGTTCTATGCAGCCGGTTTGGGAGGACTGATAAAACGATGGGATAAGTGCATCAATGTTGGTGGAAATTATGTTAAGAAATAAAGGGACACTGTATATATAACAATAAACTGGTTTCAAGTTGTTATCATCTTTAGTTATTTTTCTGCAGCCATTTGTGACTTACTTATTAACTTACCATCGAAAAGGCGTGAACATAAATATTTAACAATTCAACTGAAAAGCACATGTACGTCTCTGAATAGAAGTTCTACACATGATCATTCAAATTCACTGGATTTAAAGACAAAAGAACAAACAAATCTACCCAACAAGAACTCAGTATTGAAGAAGATGTGTTATTGAGACCAAATTAAGGAAACTGAAATAGTTTGGGGACACAAAAAGACACGGATGCTTGGAAAATATTATAGATGGAGGGGGGGGGGAAGGGGTACAAGGAAGCAGAGAAGAGGTAGACCACAAGATGAATTCAAGATGTAGATAATTTACACATGACATCAACAGATAATATAAACAAATATTGATACACTGTTATGGAGTAAAGTTCTGCAAGGGACAAACAATGCTAGAAATGTAGTAAGAATATTTGTGTGTGTAAGAGATTGTTGTATGGTACAGTGGACTCGTGAAAGTTCAACGCTCGGCGCCAGACTACTCCCAAGTGTGAGTAGCTTAAAATGCGATGCTTCACACCGTATACTTTGAAGTAAAGGTAATACAAAGTACTCCCGTTTCACACTATGGGACATATTGGGTATATGATGCTACCCTCATGTTTTACCTCGAACGGGACTTTGATGGGTAATGCACTTAATAGGACACCGACGCAGTTATTTTCCTGGAAATGTACCGCGACCATTTTATGCTGGAACGACATGGGAACCCATGTGGGTGAAAAATAAAAATCTCCGACTCAAGAGAATTCGATCATATCACCACCAGGTCGGCGTGTTAGGTACTCTGTCTCTCGCGACCCCCTACATAAGTGAGAAGCCCAGCGAAATTCCGTATTCTTCTACGGTGCAGTTATTCAGTTGAATTTCACTCGTTGTTATGGTCATTAATTAGAACCTTAGGCGTGCCTATATTCTGTAACATCCTCGATACATTATGCAAGATACATTTTATTTATATAATAGAAAAAAGGCTACGAGTCTGTGTCAGACTGAATCCGACATTGGCCTAATTCTCGTAATTTGGGGGTTTTCTCTATGTATTTAGAAGAAAAAAAATCACACGATTTAATCTGCGCGCTATAAGTGTTACACTGCATGACCGACACGGATGGTAATTCAACAACAGTAGTCACTTTTATATATTTTTATTTAGTTGTATCAGTGTCTTTTGTTATTCATGTGCTGGCGAAGGATACAGCCGCGACGTCCACTTTGCCTTTTATGATTGTGTCCTTGTAAAGCTTATCAATTCCACTACACATTTTTCTTTGTTAAAAGTAAATGGCCCCATTTGCGCGAGTGCATGCTGGCGTCTTTGTTCATGGCATTAATTTTAGGGCACCGGTTATTAACGAAAGGAGATCTCTAATCAGTATCCCTTCATCTAGTTATCTTGGGTCCCATTTGTTCTTGGTTTGCTCGTTTCTCTAACGACTTTGAGATAACAGTCATAAAAGTGTTTACATTGCCCTGTGCCTCGACCCTATCCCAAAAGGCGAACATGTAAATTAGGATGAAAGCTGGTAGCAGATAAGACCGTTGATAGAAATAATGGGATTCCTAATGCACCGACAATTATTGGAGCCCAGCAACCGTCATTAAATCTGTTTCTCTCCCCCTTCATTATTTCCTTCTTTTTATCTCAACGTATTTCTTTACCGCTATTATTCATTCACAATTTGAGGAAGACACTCTGTCCTAAATGCCACAACCTCTGCATATTGCCAGCTCTACCGCGGACGTGTCTGCTTGCCCATGCCGTTGAGAAAACACTACGATATAATATAACATACCATACTTTGTGTGACAGCATGCTTGTTGGTGTAAATAATACAACATCTTAAATGTCTAGATCCTGAAATTGAAGGGTTCTTCTAAAGCAGTGGTTCTCAACCGTTTTTGCCCGTGCACCCTTTCATCACATATCATTCCCCCCCATCCCCTCCCAATTTCCCAGCGAACAAAAGAAGAATAATTCCTCCTTTCCAAAACTGTCGGCCTCAAAAAGTGCATTTTTTTTATATTCACAATACTTTATTAACACACCAAATTAACCATATTACAATAAACACACAGTTAAAACGTCAAAGACTTGTCACTTAATAGGATATGAGCCTGAAACCATTTTGAGTCTGCCAATCTGTGGTCTTAATTCCCCGCCCCAACCCTAAATTTCCCCCCCCCCCCCTCTCCCAGGGGGAATTCCCCACCGGTTGCCTAGAGAGACAACAGTGGAAGATAAACTCAATAGACCGCTGAGTGAACTAAAAAAGACTTAGATTCATACAAGAGACAACTTTGCAGTTATAGACATATTTCAAGTGAACGAAAGAAGAAGAAGAAGAAGAGGAAGAAGAAAACCACTGCTCTAAAGAGTAACATTTATATTATATCAGGTACCTTTTCCTGAATCATGTGCTGGATGAATCATACTAGTTAGACCTCATCGGTAACCTCAGTTACGCATGAGTTAGCGTCGAATTAATAGAATTGCGGCTCCCATTATATAGGACCTGGTCTCACTGTACAGCTCTGGCGGTATCGAATACCCCATGTCACGAGCTGTCATCACACTATCTTCATACAATTACCGCGTGCTGTGTTATCATCATCATGTACCATGTCGATCAGCGTGTGCAGTCGTGCACTATCTTCATACAATTACCGCGTGCTGTGTTATCATCATCATCATCATGTACCATGTTGATCAGCATGTGCGGTCTTGGTTCGACATGTCATATAATCACCAAAGTCTAGGATCAGGTCTGTATTCTTGTTCCGATTATGCCATGTGGCAAGTCATTCAGGCATTTGTTTATCTGTCTACGTCTACTTTCACTAATCAGTTTACTATTTCAGTTTGTTTCTTGAATTGCTTGTTCATTGATTTTTATGTCCATCCATGGTATTCTTTTCAACTTCCTCAGAAACCACATTACTATTGCAAGTAGTTGTTTCTGAGCTCTACTGCTTATTGTCCATATTTCACATGCATATGACAGTATAAGTTCTATATAGCACTTCAACACGTTTTCTCACTGTAATTGACATATTTTTATTGATGAGATAGGTTTCCATCCTACCTTTTTTTTTTAGCTTTGCCAATTCAGTGTAACAATACATTATTTTTGCAATAGTTTTACGGACACATAATCGAACTTGCACTGTTAAGGACACATTACAGTACCTTTAATGCTGGCATCAACGCATGTGTCTAAACAGTTTTTAATCCAGCATACTGTCTACGACATCGAAAGGACTTGAATTACATTGTATAGAAGTTTAGGGAAGATTTATAGATCAGAGATCACATTAATCAATATAAGGACTGACCGTTGTATGATCACTCCAGGATTCGAACCTGCCACTCCAAACAAAGACAACTCCTCGCTAAAGGAACAATTGTACTTCCACGTGCGGCCAGTTAGAGACCACTCCTAACTATGTCTTGACGTAATTAGTTAGGTCTATCATCCTTCTGAATCCACAACAGTGGCATATGAACAGAATTCGCAGCCCGCCATTTGCATAGCGAAAGCTGTGGTAGCTTAATGATTAGGCACTCGCTTGTCGGCCCGCTTGACATGGGTTTGAATCTTTCTTAAGAACTTGTTAGAATTGACCTTTGCTCCCAGGTCGAGCTGGCCTAAACTTGGTAACAGAAAATATCTTGGCAAGTAATACCCCCATCACCTGCGCGATATTCCCATCACCTGCGTGATACTCCCATCACCTGCGTAATACTCCCATTATCTGCGTGATATTCCCATCACCTGCGTGATACTCCCATCACCTGCGTAATACTCCCATCATCTGTGTAATACTCCCATCACCTGCGTAATACTCCCATCATCTGCGTGATACTCCCATCATCTGTGTAATACTCCCATCACCTGTGTAATATTCCCATCATCTGTGTAATATTCCCATCATCTGTGTAATACTCCCATCATCTGTGTAATACTCCCATCATTTGCATAATACTCCTATCATCTGCGTAATACTCCCATCACCTGTGTGATACTCCCATCACCTGCGTAATACTCCCATCATCTGTGTAATACTCCCATCATCTGTGTAATACTCCCATCACCTGTGTAATACTCCCATCATCTGTGTAACACTCCCATCACCTGTGTAATACTCCCATCATCTGTGTAATACTCCCATCACCTGTGTAATACTCCCATCACCTGTGAAATACTCCCATTACCTGTGTAATACTCCCATCACCTGTGTAATACTCCCATCATCTGTGTAATACTCCCATCACCCGTGTAATACTCCCATCACCCGTGTGATACTCCCATCACCTGTGTGATACTCCCATCACCTGTGTAATACTCCCATCACCTGTGTAATACTCCCATCACCTGTGTAATACTCCCATCACCCGTGTAATACTCCCATCACCTGTGTAATACTCCCATCACCCGTGTAATACTCCCATCACCTGTGTAATACTCCCATCACCTGTGTAATACTCCCATCATCTGTGTAATACTCCCATCACCCGTGTAATACTCCCATCACCCGTGTGATACTCCCATCACCTGTGTGATACTCCCATCACCTGTGTAATACTCCCATCACCTGTGTAATACTCCCATCACCTGTGTAATACTCCCATCACCCGTGTAATACTCCCATCACCTGTGTAATACTCCCATCACCCGTGTAATACTCCCATCACCTGTGTAATACTCCCATCACCTGTGTAATACTCCCATCACCTGTGTGATACTCCCATAACCTGCCGAAAGCCAAATGGTCTATAAAAATATGGGCCTTGCACTGTGTGCTCAATACGACTTAAGGTGCGTTAATTTATCCTTTATTTTATTATTAAAAAAAAAAACAAAAAGCATTTTCGTAGCATATAAATGCGACCTGGTCTCACCGTACAATTTTAACTGTATCGAATATCTCATTTGACGGATTTAAGGGGATGAGTGGTCTCGAGGTATGGTGTCCGCTTCGAGTGCTGGAGGTCCCGGGTTCAACCCCCGGTGAGGGTAGGGAATTTTTCACGTGGACTTCTAGTAACAACATTATCCCTGGTCTCTGGGTAGTGAGATCAGACGCTCATGTGTATTGTTGGGCACGTACAAAATGCCTTGGCAGTTGGAAATCGAAAAAGAGTAGCCTAACGGCGCTGCCCGGGCAAAATTTCGAGTAAAACATCTACCCAAAGTATTTCAGGATCCTCGCCGATGCTACGGAGTTCGTGCACTGAGCTGAGATTCTCCGGACTCAGACTTGAGTTAGGAGTAGAACGGAGCACTTATGGGTAACACCCGTGTGTCGTGATGTTGATCCGTCGACTAAACTAAACTAAAGACGAGTGCTCATCGCAATATCATCCTACAGTTACAGCTTGCGGTGTCACCATTATGTGCCATGGTGATAAACGTGTGCGGCCATGGTATACCATCTCACACGATCACCATAGTCTTGGATCAGACGTCTGTTTGACAGATCGCATAATTTATAAGAATCAAACAAAGGTCAAACAACATTCAAACCCGTGGAAAAAACATCGCCAGCCTGGGTTATGTGATTTCTTGAATCATGACATGGTTACACCCTTCTATGACTCTGCGTAGATGAGAAGTTATGGCACCGGTTTTGCACCCCTCGTTGTTGTTGTTTTTTTTTTTTTCCAGCTTGGGGAGGGTAAGGAAAGCTCTGCAATACATCATCAGTGAGATTATACTTTGGTACTGGGTGGAGAGATAATATAGGAATCCCAGAGACGGTTAAGAAGACCACTATGCAAGAACTGCAAAAGACCTATGGAAATAGGCATTTAATTGCCCACGTCATCATTTTGGAGTAAACGAGGAGCACAACAACACTGAATTAAATTCTATTAAAAATAGAGAAATGCAAATTGCACTGACAAATCAGTGGACTGACAGGAAACAAAATGCCAAAGTAAAAACAGGATGTTTGAAATAAAAAAAAAGAAAAAAAAAGAAACATAAAAAACACCACAGGCATTAATTGGAAAAAAATGATGTAATAAAGAAATGAAATGAGTACATACGAAAGTTGTATAATGAAGAAACAGGAAAATCAATTTATTTGCAAGAAAGTAATTTATGAGACGGAAGGACCTGAAAAGATCCAGATATTTTTAGATTGAGGTCGACGGAGTAGGAAATGCTTCTTGGTTTCAAAGAGTGGCATGGACAGAGGGAGAAAATGATTAATAGTTTGACAGAAGAATGTTGGAGACATAACATCTGGCCTGCATAGCGCTCAGGTCGGCGTATAAGACGATCTTGGTGGAGGCTGCATCCACGTCCAATACATTGACAAGCCAGGGACTAATCGCTGCACTATTACGATACCAGGGGCTTGACAAAATCAATCATCCTTACACGTAGAAGAAATGTACTGTCATTTATAATGATTTTATTTAATATTTAAGTTTTTTTTTGTTGGTTATTGGTCACTGACATTAGTGTCCAAGTCTCCCCAGAATTACAAATCTATACTATAAGTTTAAATATTGAGCACAACCCACTACTGGCAACGCCGATCGCATTCCGGTATGAACCTAAGGCCTATCCACGTCAATATGGAAGCACTATACTCGAGTTTCGCCCTTGTTTGAGCTCGTCAGTAGTGCATATCCCTGACCGGATCCGGAAACAGTCCCGGATCACGCGTGTGAAGCGGGTGTGTAACCACGCGGCACACACTGGACACACCAAATTATCACAACAGAACACCACAACGCTACCCATCGTAGGCTATGCTCAAGCTATACTATAAGTAATTGTTTTTGTGGGTAGCTTCTCTAATCTTTAAATGTTACACAGCCAGCGATCTCTTTGGTCTGTTTTTTTTTCCTGTCGATTTTCAACACTCAATGGATTTTAATCTGCGCAAAATGCACATAGTCATTCTAGTTGTTCGCCCATGTCCAAGAAGACTACTGGACCCAAGGATCAGTGGATTCATCTTTCTTTTTCTAATGTTGTAAAAATCAACACTCAACACTGGGAAACAAACCAGTTCTGCTCGATTCAAAGTCAGGGGTCATAATGCTTGAGCATCTCCACCCCGGAAATGTGTTACGTGTATTAAATAAGTTAAATTGTTAAATGTGTTGTGCAATCTCATCACAGCGATACTCACAGAGGTGTAACGTGATACGAATTTAATTATACCATATTGAGGCAATCTGAGATCAGGTCACCAGCCCCTTTCATCGTTCTCTTTCCTACCCACTGTGATTCTTTGCAGCTAGTTTACCAGGCTGGATCAACCCCTAAACTGTGGTCAGAACTGTACTTTACCTATACTGGGTATTAAACCGTGGTCGATGTACTCGGAAACTATCATACTACCCACATTTCTATTAAGCCAACAACCATTCCACGCCTTCAATAATTAACTCGTGCGTGATAAAGAACAACCAGGAGTTTAGGGGTCACGGATGACTGCTTTGACCACCATTACATAAAGAAGTGCTTTAGAGGTCACATGTCATGTAATCTGTATAGGTGTGTACATGGAAAGTGCGTGCAATTAATTAACGGAGTGTACGGGAATGATCCCTGTCAGAGTGAAAAACTACCATTGAGATCATGCAAAAGGATGTACCACCATTAAGAGGATAATGATGAATTACAAATAATGCTGTCTCACAAAATCTACAAATTCTCTAGATTCAGGTGAATAAAATACCTAGGTAAGGATGATGCAGTTGTATCGGTGTCTAGTTGCTGATCCGTTAAGTTCATCTGTTCCTTCAGCGAGGCGTGTTATCATTTGAAAGTAGAGGTTTCGAATAACGGCATCCATATAATAGTTATATATGTTTCTATTGTCCAGTTTGTTATCTGATTTATATTTATGTATATTGCTTCTATACAAATTGATCAATACTCCAAATTTAATACTTCATCATCATCATGTGTCATACCGATAAACGTCGGCGGTCATGGTATGCCATGCCATACGATCGTTAGACTCTTGGACCAGTCTATATTCTTGTCTAGATAATGTCATGTGCCCAAGCCATACATGTAATTACATCTTTGCATTCCCCCTGCTCTTTTATCATCAAGTTAGCCAGTTGTCACTAAGATTTCATTTTCTTTAGCGTTTATAGAGAATAGCCACCTAATAGATAACCATGCCAATATTACGGTTTTATACAATTGCTGGTTAATCCTCGGAAGCTTTCGTTAAATAATGGAGCACAACGACTTCTTTCCAAGGCAGTCACCACTAGTGCATAAAGCTATACTTCATATCATTGTTTCATTCATCCATTCAGTAACACGTCCTTGTAGAACCTAACTCCCATAACAACCTTCCAGAAAACTTCTCGGTCATAAGCAAGATGCCCCGCTACCGATACACCCATCTGGAGATCATCCGCTACATCATGCTCCCATCTTCTCTTTTTCTTTCCTTTTCCTCAATTCCCATGCATATATATATATATATATATATATATATATATATATATATATATATATATATATATATATATATATATATATATATATATATATATATATATATATATTCTTCTTCTTCAGCGTTCCGAGCCATTGAGGTTCTTTGCTGCAAATACAATCCGTCTCCATTCGTCTCTCTGGTGGACCATATATATATATATCCCTTCATGATTGTTCTCTCCAAACTTTCATGTCGTTTCAAGTGACCAACATAATTTAATTTTATTTGTTTTATTGTCTTTAGTAGCCAACCTTCTTAAATGTTCAGATCTTGATGTATGGCTTCATTTGTTCTTTTCTGTATCCAAGATATTCATAGAACCTGTCTATAACATTCATATTCAAAGGTATTTATGCCCTGTTCAGTAATGTCCAGGTCTCACAGGTGTATGTTGCAATGGGAAAGATGCATGCTCTTAAAATTATAATTTTTGTAGTTCTACCTGTCCTCCTTGTGATATATTTTACGTCACCCATCACAGTTTTCCAGGAACTTGTGTCCCAAGTGTGCCGTTCGGGTGACCATAAAAGGAGTTGTACACGCTTGCGATATAAATAAACCAAGGGACAACATATTTGAAACAAACCTTTTTCTTAAGCGAGCTCTATGATTGTTTAATTAGCTCGAGGCAGCGAGGTTCCAGCTAGGCCTTGCGAGGCAATAAGCAACTGACAAATGGCAAATGGCAAATGGCCATTGACCAGAGCGGTCAACAATCCTTTCGTGTGGTACTTGTTAACTTGCAATGTAGAAATTCAAGAAGCAAGTCCCTTTCCAAATTTGGGGGAGGTTTTCTATCGCCCATTTGTGCTCTCTGTGCCAAAGGTAAGCTTACGATTCATTGCAAATAATATGACGGTGCCTATTGATGAAAAAGTACAGGTATCATTGATTATATATGTGGATTTTGAAACTGTGAGAACAACGCTTCAGTGAAATAGCCTGAGGTTCGCTTTGTACAAAACTGATGGTTCTACTTGTTTACACTTTCATCTACTATGAGTGACCTATATTCTTTGTGAATGATATCTCGCTATCAATGCATTTAATCTGCATTTTTTTAATATGCAGAAAACTTGTTCATTATACATGTATATCTTGAACCCTTTCCCCTATGCTGTAGAAATGTTACTATCAACGCATATCATGGACATGATTGAAGAACTATCGTGCACATAAGGGTGCAACTTCTTATTCACATCTTTTGTATATTTGTATGTATATCTTTATGTATGTTTAGGAAGCTGCGTGGTCCGCCTCGAGTGCTAGAGGTCACGGGTTCAAGCCCCGGTGAGGACCGGGATTTTTTTCACGTGGTCTTCTAGTAATAAAATTTCCCCTGGTCTCTGGGTAGTGAGATCGGACGCCCGTGTGTATTGATATGCACGTAAAAAAATATCTTGTCAGTTTGAAATCGATAAAGCGTAGCCTAACAGCGCTGCCCGGGCAAAATTTCGAGTGAAAAATCTACCCAAAGTATTTCAGGATACTAGCCGATGCTACGGAGTTCGTGCACTGAGCTGACTTTCTCCAGACTCAGGTTTGAGTTAGGAGGAGAACGGAGCACTTATTGGTTACACCTGTGTACCATGATGTTGATCCGTCGACTAAACTAAACTAAACTTTTGTATATTTACATAGTGTGTGATTTGTCATGTAGTCTTTTTCGTGGATATGCTATGGGAGTGAAGTGAATGCCATTTAAAAAAAAAAAAGTTATAATCTCATATGGGAAGAAAGATAGACGTACCATAGACCCATATGTCTTGTAGGACGTGCACCTTACGCCAACATTACACAATTGCTGTTGATGACTTGGCGAATATTTTATGTTGAGCAATTTGCTAACTGCTTTCTTAACGACAGCCATAATGCAATTCATTTCTGAAGGTTGGACGCTTATTGGGCCTGCAATAATGGGTGGATTTTTAACTGAGTTTGTAACCCCCCCCCCCCCCCCCACCCCCTCCCCCCACTGCTTCTAAAAGTCAGGTTGGGAAATTACAATACGTTCTTGTGTTCGGGGTTTTGATGATGTTGGATAATATCCATTAGATGGCTACTGAATTATTCTATGAAATAATTATAGGTTTCATTATTTGTGTTGGTTTCACCCGTGAATGGGTTTATTAATTATTAATCGACTGTGCAGGAGTAAACGTTCGAATTAATCCCAGTATGAAAGAGTAAAAGAGCTTATGAGTGTGGATGATTGGATAGGGCACTTGTGTACCGGAATACCACACGAAGGGATTGTTGACCGCTCTGGTCAATGGCCATTTGCCATTTGCCATTTGTCAGTTGACATTTACATACTGCAGTTTGCAGTTATAGACAAGAGATATCTTTGTCTCATGATGTCTTTGTCACATGTTGACGTGTTGTATTATCATGATGTTTCGTTAGTTATGATCTCTCTAACTCCTCATGAAGTCCCAGGATCAATCACGAATAGGTGTTGATCATTGAGTAGATACCACACACTCTATCAGAGTTGAATTAAACTCAATCACCAGAGAAGAGTGATTGGTGAATTAGAAACACTCTCCCTTCTGCTCCCCTTATTTTCTTTTCTTTAAGGTTGTTGATATTTTGGTAACTATGACATGTGGTGTTCTTTCAAATGTACATCGATTGTATTTTTGTTTCATTTTGTCGCGCCAGAGAAAGAAATGGGTGGCGGGTATTGACTTTACAGTCAGGATACGTAGTCCCCGTGAATTGCTACCTGATGGCTATTGAGAAGTTCGGATCGTTTAAACCTGAACTACGGGAGTTCAGTATTCTTCTCATTATGTATAATGAAGTCAGATATTGCCTTCTGGATAGGCTGAAGAGGAATATCTTTTATCTGAAGGACCCCGGCCTCAACGTCACCAAGCTCATTGCCGTAGGCGAATAATATACTCGTTAATACGCCCATGGCTGGTACGTTGTTTACTTGGCAGTGATGATATATTGGCATTAACAATACTTGGGTTGATAGCCATGGTCTTATACCTCATAGTCGAGTTTACAATCTCGATGACTTTGCGTTCGTAGCGATACATGTGCGGACAGCTCGTCCTTTCTGTGATATGCACATCTTCTCTGTGCGGACGTACTTCTCCGCCATTTCATTGATGTCTCAAGATGATGGCGTGGTCTTCTCATCATCGCCATCTCTGCTATGATATTAGGCTCTGGCTACTCTATACCACTGTACATTTGATACCAATCAACTATTCGAAACAACTGAATATTTCCTCAAGAACAGCGTACGAACACTGCTTCCACTTGTTTATTATCTCTAAGTATTGTCAAAACTGTCATTTATAAAACTATGTCATTTATACATACGCTTACCGATCTTGCACAATACCTAGAGAATGCACAACAACTAAAACTAACTAATAATGTAGCAGCACATTGTGTGGCCGTGCTACTGAACCAGAAACCACGTCTAAACTCGACAGTGGCTCAGGCCCAACTGATCTAATGATGATATTTTGTCCTTTCGCAAAACTTCCCAGCCGCTTTTCACGCTATAGTGACCAACGCTCGTGGCGGGTCACTTTGCACGGTCTCTTCGTATAGACTGCGCTTTTCATGAATGTTGCCGTGGTCGCTAATACTGTAAACCAGACCATAGCACTCATGTTCAGGGACAGGAAACTTGGTAACAACCCGTCTATAATCTACAACAGATTATGTTTGGAAAGTTCCAGTGTTTGCTGCCTAACTCACTGGTTGGCTTTGTCAGTGGGAACCTTGTATATACAAACTCGCTCTACTGATTGCTGTTGAGCTGTTCAGATCCATTAACCAGGGACTTCTACGTCATTTTTAATGATCTGGGCAATTTACCTTATGAATTCTTCAAGAGGATTACCTGTTACCAAGAAAGTCTGCCCTACCTCAACACCATCAAGCCAGTTGATACCAGGATAGGTATCCTTATGTGATCAATTGCCAATTTTCTACTAGCATAGCCCTAAATGACGAACCGGATTTTACTTACACCCAAGGGGCTGATTACAACATCGAGTTCATTATTCCACAAGACTAATCAATTGGGAAGCCAAGGGAGTATTTTTCTTTCTGTTCCTTAAGGATATTAGTAACATTACGAAGGAACGTATCTAACCCAGCACATCAGCAGCTGTGAATTAGGTGGAGAAGTATTTTTATGACATAGATTATGTAGGAATATTTTCTCATGTCTACGTGCAGTGGCTATGGATACAATTTTGTAGAAGACAAGTGTTGTGCGAACTTATACTTTCAGAGGACAACAAAGATTACTTTTCATATGTTTATAGAGGAGAAGAGTCTAATTATTAGAAGTACTTGAATTTTCATGATCTAATATTTGGAATAATATTTTAAATATTATATGCAATATGCATGTTTTTTTTGTTTTTTTGGACAGATGTTAGTTGTTTATGGACGTGTTAGTCAGTTTTGGAGGGAATCATCTATTATTTTTCCATTGGTTTTGTTATTCATGTGTTTGTAATGGCTGGGTGTGGTATGATAACACCACAAAAATCACAGATCTTTTTTGTCCTGTAGCCCACCCTTTTTGTACATAATAAAGTTGAATTTACTCAATGACTTGGAGTTTATTGCATTGTGGAACATTTGTTCTTTATGTTATATAGTACAGTTGTTATATGAAATTTTTTATAAAACTATTGGAGATCACCGTGAGGGTGGATACCTACACATAGACACATTTTCTTTAAGGAGTGAGTTGCTTTCCTCTTGTGTCTGTGGTAAATTCCCATGATCACCCAGCCTTTTAAAAGGAGGCCCTTTTCTTCATAAAATTAGTGTAGGAGATTAACGTTCGGTCTAATTCCTCAATTTAGTGCTCAGAGCTATTTCAGGTTTCCTAAAGAAGGCTGATTGAGAATGAGAACCCATCCAATCTGGGATACCCCTAGCAAACCTAGCCATATCACCATTATTTTTCTTTTTAACTTCACACTACTCCACAATTTATTCAGTTGTTTTAGTTTTTGAAAAGCAATAGATAGTCGTCTTTTAATTTCTTTCATTGTGTCACCATAGTTGGTAATTAATGACCCAATTTATTCGAAAATGTCCACCACCTCCAATTTTCCCTCATTAACATATGTTTCTTTCTCCATAATAGTTTTAGCTGTATGCATTATCTTTGTCTTTGAAATGTTAAGATATAGGTTGTGGTTTTTGCTATTCTTTTTGGATTGAGCTTATTAGTTGTTTATACAATACTGTAATGTGGGTAGTAATACTGTATTATCAGCATATCGAATCTTTGGAATTTCATGACCACCGATATTTATCGCATCATATTGCTCTCTGTTTTGCCTGGCCTGGGGTCTCACCACAAAATCTCTTTCTTATTATTGTTTAACTTTCAATATTCCTTGTTTGTTATTTCCAGATGTGACACCTGCATTCCAGTATAGAGAGATCTTTAGAAACGGTTGACTGATGAAGATGATGTTGATAGCGGTGATGCTGATGATGATGGCTATAAAGGTATACTCCTTGTAGATGTGAGCAACTGGCTTTTGACAGTCCGCTCACTCTCTTACGAATGCACACGAGCTCCACGATTGTAGCAAAGATGTGTAAAGTGTATTATATAGTATGATGTTGTGGAGCTAATCGTAGGAACAGCTTATGTTCTTCACATGACTGCTATTGCTGAAAATAATGCCTACTGGTAGGTTCACGCAGTGGATCCATTCTACGCAGAGTTTATTTAAGGACATCCTTCAGCTTTAAGATGTCTTTATTTCTTCTTCTAATCATTTAATTGTGAGAAATTATTTTCTCTTTATATTTTGAATTCCAGCCATTTTGTAGTGTGAAACTGGATAAAATCTAAGAGGGGCTGCTCGCCGCTGAAAAGTTTAGCATTTCACCAATTAATTAATGCCTTTGCCATTCTGTGGCACTTGTGACGTACTACAATCCCACCTTTCTTTGTCTTATCCCTTCACCTAGGATATTGTGTCGTCCCGCCATTCTCTCTCGACACAGCGTTCTCCTGTCAATTTCTGAATGCCATTTGTCTAGCAGCTTCTTCTTTTTCTCTTCCTGGGACTTTTCCGCTATATAGAGTGCTGGATAACTTAGAAAATCTTGACACATGATCATACAGCTGGAGTTTACTTGCTTTTACAGTTGATAAGTTGTCTTTGTATGACCTCACATACTGTATGGTGGTAGTCTGCACTATGTCATTTGAGACACGATTCGTATATATTTTTCCGTGTATATACATGAAGCATCCCATCTCCATATTTTAAATTGCATTTTTTTAAATTTTAAATGCAGTATTAAATGTCTGTTATGCGCGTGCATACAAGGGTAGCAAGATTACTAATGTTTCAAATAACCTAATATTCGTTTTCAGTCAACAATTCTCCTCCTCCAATAATGGTTTCAAACTTGCAAGAATTACTGCATCCAAGTGCACTGAGGTACATTTGACTTTACGCATTTCACACACTGACATACACATTACCACACACCCCCCCCCCCCACCCCACGCACACAGCAACAAGTAGAAAGCAAAAAGTAATGGACCCTTATACACGCTTTGAGTATATTACGTATAAAGTATTTTTATAGACCAATCAGTGGTCGATGGGTTACACCGGTAGCCTTTGCTTCTCATGACATTTCCTGGTACTCATTTTAGTCTAGCTCTACCTAAAAAACACAGCTGCGGACGATATGGCAGCATGCCGCCTTGCGTTGGTTTTTACGAAATGGTATGAGTGCCGATCGTTAAGAAAGCAATAGCAAACTACTGAACGTAAACTTGCCAAGAGATCACAATAGCAAAATAAATACTGGTATTGACTGCAACGTCTTGTAAAGGATATGCAACTAACTTTTTTTTTTAACCTAAAAACTCGACGCAACGAATACAAGAAAACAGAAAGAAACCACGTCTCGTGGGCATTTGAACACAGGGCTACAAGGCCGGCAGACAAACGTGCCACCCACTGCACTACCACTGACCAGCTTGATTTTGTAGATCCGAAGCCAACTCTGCGCATGAATACACGAAAGATCAACATTTGTGACAGAAAGCAAATGAGCAATCGCTCTACTACATCACATCTCGTTGCGTTGCTCTGCACATCTATTGTTTAAATGTTAGCAATGAATACTAAAACTCCCAGTCCTACCACGGGGAGATATGCCAGTGTTCTAGTTATCTGTGGTGGGCAATGGAAACAGATAACCGCCGGTAGCCTGTTAGTGGTGCCACGTCCTGCAAGTTTTATGTTGTCAATACCACCGATAACTTCCATGCTATTTGCTTTGTGCCAAGCGAAAAGGTCAGAGGACTGCATAAATCTTTCCCTCGGATTGTGTTTCATTTCTATTACACTACCCATTAAACACTGCTTCATATAACATGTTTATGAATGTTGTTTAATTATTCCGGTGGACTCGATGTCTAAAAATATTTAATTGTCTCTGCCATTATGCTTGCACTGTTTGTCTGTTTGACTGTATGTATAGCTATCTGGCCATTTGTCTTTCTGTCTACATGTCTGTTTATTTGCCTGTCTGTCTCCTTGTTGTTTTGCTCAGACAACGATGAACATTTTCGCTAACACTCGCCATTCTGTGTAAGGGAAACTGCAGCTTCAGCTCTAGATACCTATTCAGCCATTAACAACGTGTAATATATATCTGTGCAGAATTTCAGTGACATGAACTATCATTTTAAAGCAAATGAGTCTGTCTTCTGATTTATAATCAGGTTTACTTTCTTCTTTGTACATGCTAGCTATAAAGCAATGTATTCAATTTCGATAAGGTTACAACATGTAAAGTTAAGGACCCCTTTCTTCACCTTGGGGTGTATTTAGTATATGATGCTAACCCGAAAATGTATAGGTCCTTCGGCACTCGATGGGTGATGTGGGCAATATCATGCCGGCCCCTTTTACTTCCCAGATAATGTCCTTGTACCAACTGTAGATTGTATCGACCTGGGAACCCAGGTCAATTTAAAGAAATCCCTGACTCGAATCTGATCTGAACCCATGACCACCGGGAGAGCAGCAAGAGTACTAGCCACTGCGTTACCGCGGTTCCCTATCTCGTAAACGTGTGAAGGGCCATTTCCACACGCCGTTAAAGAGATCGCACATATGTTGCTAGCCCTTGTATTAAACTGAGTCAGCCTGTGAGCCCATGTCAATTATTATAATCTGCAATGCGATTTCGAACCGATAACCACTTGATCGATAGGCGAGCCTGCTAGAGATTCCGCTACCTCAATTTTCTACGTTTATCTCATTACCTGAAGTTAATTCTTAGTACACTCGACGACAATACAATTTCTACATGGATCACGTTTCGCTGCTATTTTGCTACGAGCGTTATAGTTCAGTTGTAAGAACTATCGCCTACAAAGTTATGTATCTAAAGCATATCAACAGTTCACGCTTTAGTAGCGATAAGGTTGTACTTTTCCAACCACTATGACTCTTGTGTCGAACTGGGTTCATCAAATAAATAATTTCTGAAAGTAATGGCCGCCGGCTGACTGACTGACTGACTGGCACTTTACCGTCTTGACAGACGATAGTTTGTAAAATGGGGTTATCTCTCCATAACACAAAGCCTGGGCTGAATTTAGAGACCATGTGTTGCCCACACAGCATGATCTCTCTCTCTCTCTCTCTCTCTCTCTCTCTCTCTCTCTCTCTCTCTCTCTCTCGCTCTCTCGGCCTTTCTAGTTTACTCCAGAGGAAAGGTGACACCAATACGTCTGGAATAAGACAAGCTGCAGAAGCTGCCGGATCAGCAAAGCAATGCTCTAACTGTCCGCCTGTCGGAGCTTCGATCCAAGACCAGTTACCAACCAAGGCTTTGGGCCTGGTCTACCCTGCCGTGACATTTAGTCTTTAGGTTCCATTTCCTCACACCAGAATAAGGCTTGTACCCTCCCAACTGCGCTCTTCCGCCCGAAGCTGTTGGCACAATGTGGGGTGTCGGGTTTGGTAAGCTGCGCCCAACATTCGGCGCTAACAGAAGCAGGTAGTACCGTCTATTGTCATCGGTAGCTCAGTCATATCTGACCAAGACCTGACCTTAATTTGCTTAGTTTCAGCGCTTTATTTTCTTACTGTTTCTCGATTTATAAAAGACACTACCCCTGGAAATTTGCTTGGGACTCTCATGCCTTTACCCTTGCTAACATGTGAGATGTGCAGATTTTCTGAGTTTTGCCAAAATAGTACTTCAGTTGTCTCGTGTACCTCGGATAGTAATTGACTGTCACAACACGAAAGAAAACAATCCTTGGTATAAATGGATTGAGAACATGTAATGCCCTCTGCAAACAAAAAAGCTAGATACGATGCAGAAAGTGTGGTTCATAACAAGTATAATTTCCACGCATAATGGAGGTGAGATACAATAGCCCAATACACTACTGCTCAACTAAAAAATGTTTGCAAACCCATCTAAAATTAAACGCTAATACGTGTTTATACCAGCTACTTATCACTACATGTATATTAAATACTTGTCATGTTTTGTCTTGTTTACTCTGCTTCGATAATTATCATGTATGTCTTAATACAGCGCCCCTCAAGGCAGCAATTGTGAATGTATATATGTACGTCTAGTGAATATAGATGCTAGACATAACATACACGCGTCTATATCGGCCGTAGGAAGTGTTTATTTAAACATTACCTCAATAATGTGAAACCACACCAACATAGTTGTAATTGCAGAGTCGTGAAACGATATTTGCACAACTACGGTGGTAATGAAATCGGCGCTCCTAGGATCTATGTGGGGTAATAATTCCATTGTTAAATCAATAGTCCTCTATTTATCATCTAATAATTAGTTTGCGTACTACTTTATCATCTCAGAGCGAATTGTAGGTTTCTTTGTCCGTGTACACATAATCTATTTACCTGTGATACACCTGCGTGTTTGTAGCGTTCTCATTTGTGTCTTTGTACTGACAGTACATGTACATGCATAGTTTACTCAGTGTGACTTTCTTACTGATAGTCGACGTGACATTTAAAGACGCTGTCATAAATATTCAAAGCACTCATATACCGCTGGGGTCGCGGTACGCCTGCCTGCCGGTGCGGTGGTTATGTGTTCGAATCCACATCGATGAGGAGTATCCGTATCGAAGTGAATATGGTCCCTGCCTCGCGTTCCAAAGATTGTGGGATCGATTCCAGGCCATGTCGTTCGTTTCACTAGTGCAGTTTTCTCGGAGTCTCCTGGGGATCGTCGCTAGAGCTACGGAGTTCGTGATTTGTGCGACGCTTTTGGCAGGAAAGAGACCGAGCCATATGAGAAAATCCGCTGCAATGAAGAACCTGTTGGCTTTAAAACCCTTTAAATCCGCATGGAGGCAGATTGTCTTACATTTGACCTGGACTCACTCCCAGGTCGTCCCAATCTCAAAGAGGTACCAGTCGTCGACCTGATAATGACCAGATTACCCCCGAGGGACGATTGCTCTTTAAATATACAGGGCTCGCACAATATACTCAATACATCTCAAGGTGTGCAATAGGCTTCTCTGCTGTTTTTTACCTACTTATGTCATGACAATAGGAGCCAAGGTGGCGTAATGGCTAGCACATTTGCCTGCCGACCCGGTGGTCATATCGAATACACATAAAAGTAGGAATGCTTTCTGGTCGACAGCCTAAAATGTGTTAGAGAGAAATATTCAGGGAAATCCAGGCGGTTGGCTTGACTACAGGTCCATGAAAATGTGGATCTGGGAGCGTATATCCAATAAAGAAAATAATAGACAGTGTGACACAGTAGCTTCAATTAATAAATCAGAGATGGGGAGCATTTGTTGAAATCTTTTCCCTTTGACATGCTGGTTCTCGGGAAAAGAAAAGATGGATATATTTGGCTGGATCTACACCGTTGAGTGGTGTATTGGTGCAGGATGAGGCAGATGTGGGATCATGTGTATGGCGTGGAAGAACAAATACATCAATATGACCTAGAGATAATGGAGCGGCAGGGAGTGACCTGAGGTTCTGACCGACATTCAGTACTCCGAGGAAACATCAGACGGACACATAATCAGATTGCAACTGGTACAGTTAATATTAGGACTACTCGCTGGCAGTTAAAGATGAGGACGGAGCACGTAAAGGAATGTACCAAGTGGTGTGATGCCAACTCTTGTCTCGACTCAACTCAACTCAGACAGCTGGATATTTTATCGTAAGGATCATCTGTATTGGAGAGCATTTTCATCATGAGAAACAGACTGCTGTGGACAAACAAACAACTAAATCCTCACGCCATGAAATAAAAAGAACTTTCGTCTATATTCTCATCGCCTTGAACAAGAAACAGTAATGTTTTATCCTCCGATAAAAATAAAAAGATGTATTCTTTCGCTCGTCTGGATACTTTTTATTATCATTGAGACAGGTGTATATGGTACGATATTTTGATGTTTATTTCCATGATTCATCCCTGGTGTGATATCTTGCTCTACATAAATCAACGCCGTTTTTTAACAGTTTTGCTTGCTCAGTTTTTATATTTTCTTCCGGCTTCCCTGAAGACACTCTGCTCACACACCCGTCTGGAGAGATCCATTTTACCTCAGTTTAACGCAGCGCCATTAAAGTTTGTTTGTTTGCGCAAAAGTTATACCCTAATTTTTTTTAAAAACTTTTTACACAGACTGTTTTAGGGCTTACAGAAATATTTCCAACATGAATATTGCATAGATAGCTTCGAATATTTGAAATATATCACGTGAAATGTTTATAAGAGATGTTAGTTCCTTGTTGTGAGGACATGCCTATACTCTTTACTTCTCAATTTATGTCAAGATTATTATTTTATCGGCTTAAGTAAGAGTGCGGCATCGTTGACTGTGTATCTGTTTTTGTTGCGTTATTAGTTGATTCTGTGAGAGTACATAGGGCGACGGTATTAGAATGTGTTCGTCTTAATTTGTCAATCCAGTCAGCACTAGATATCCTTTGGGAACACCACATAATAAAGGTCTCAATATACTTTCCATCCCTTTATCCATTTTACATGTTTCAGTACCACGTAATACGACTAACTAGATGTACACGTAGATTACCCTTTTATTTAATTCCCTTAGTATGCTCTTAAATGTCAGTATTTAAAACGTATCTCTAATTGCCCCACTTGCATACAATTCCACCTCTAATATGTGTGACCCATAGGATACAATTACAGTTGTGCTTAGATACTGTATTAACTGTTTCAGTGGAGCTGCTGTGCTTAAGGAGCCCCGATTGTTGTGTTTGTTTTTGTCTTCTGGACAGTTATTAATATTACATATCTCTGTAAAAATATTTAGTCTGCTAGTTTCATGAGTGGCTGTTTTATCATCATCAAGTGCCCTGCCGGCTGGCGTAGGCGTTCATGGCTCTCCACAGATCTCGGTCTTTGGTGTTCTGGATCAACTCTGCTGATGATATTCCTCCATGCCACCGTCTCAATCCGTCCAGCATTATTTCTCTTGGTCTGCCTCTGCCTCTCTTCCCCTCGATCTCTCCAGTTGTCACGATGTTCTCTAATGCCTCTCTTCTCATCACATGACCAAAGAAAGATGTTTGTCTCTTTCTTATTGTTGCATAGAGTGTTCTAGTTTCACTAGCCTTTTTCAGGCAATCATTGTTAGTTACTCTGGCAGTCCAAGGAATTCGCAACATTCGTCTTAAAAACCACATCTCTGTTGCTTCTAAGTTCTTCCTAATTTGTTCTTTTACATTCCAAGATTCGCTGCCATACAGCAAAACTCGTTCTATATAGCATTTTAGCACTCTCTTTCTTACATACATTGATAGCGACTTATTGTATAAGATGCTCTTCATTTTCTGAAATGCGGCTTTTGCCTGCCCTATTCTGCTCTTAATCGCTGTTGTACATCTTCCATCTGATGTTATAAGTGCCCCTAGGTATTTAAAATTATCCACTTGGTTGAGAATTTTCCCTTCTATTTCTATGTCACATTTTCGTGTCCCCATTTTCTTTTATATCACCCCATTGTTACTGTTTTCTTGATATTCAAGGAGAGTCCTTTCCTTGCACTCTCTGTTACTACAATGTCCAACAATTGTTGTAGGTCTTTTGCATTATCCGCCACCAATACTGTGTCATCTGCATAGCGTATATTGTTTATATTATATCCTTCGATTAGTATTCCTGGCTTCTCTTTGAAATCTCTCATTATTACTTCGATATATATGGAGAAGAGATCGGGTGACAAGACACACCCCTGTCGTACTCCTAGCTTTATCTGTTCGTAACTATTTACTTCTCCCATTATTATCTAGTCATCTGAAAATTGTATTTTATCAAAGAATTATTCTTTAAATTAATTTATATTCTTCTACTACTTTTGTTATAATTATTTCTGAGTTTGCATTATTAAGCCATGAGGATTTTAAAATTTGACCAGGTCTTTCAAGTCGACCGAGCCTAAAGTGGTTGCTGTGATTTGTATTAGAAAGTAAAGGCGGCCGGTGTGAAACTGACCAGATTACCCACCGATTGTCCCTTGGCAACACAATGTTTTAGCTTCCTCATATGCCCGTGCCAACTTTGGACTCAATATCAACTTGGAGAAGACTGTAGTTATGTACCAGCCAGCTCCAGCAAATAATCACACCAAGCGGAATATCAAGGTGAACGGTCATAGACTAAGTGTTGTGGACAAATTCACCTACCTTGGCAGTACTGTGTCACAAGCTGCCACAATTTATGACTAAGTGAATGCAAAAATCTCCAAGTCCAGCGCGGCCTTTGCCAGACTGTACAAGAATGTATGATACAGAAATGGAATAAGCCTGCAAACAAAGCTGAAAGTCTACAAAGCAGTTGTATTATCCACATTGCTATATGCTCGTGAAACCTGGACTGTTTATCAGTGACACGCTAGAAAATTAAACCACTTCCACACAGTCTGCCTTAGAAAACCATTGAAGATTAAATGGCAAGACAAGATCCCAGATACTGAAGTCCAAGAGAGAGCGTCCATGCCCAGTATCCACACTCTACTAATGAAGAATCAGATTTGCTGGGCTGGTCACTTTACTCGCATGCCAGATCACAGACTCTCTAAACAAATTTTTTACGGCGAGCTGCGTTATGGTAAACGCTCCCAGGGCGGCCAGAGGAAACGCTTTAAAGACACTGAACATCTCACTGAAAGCTTTTGGAATTCATCATGACACCTGGGAGACTGCTGCCAAAGTCCGACATTCGTGGCGTACATCGTTACGCAAGGATGCAGTCACTTGTGAAGCAACCAGGACTGCAAGAACTATGAAGAAAAGGCTGGACAGAAAAACCACTGCAGGAGATCCTCCTCCTACATCAAGCATTCTTTGTCCACATTTTCAAAGAACATTTCTAGCCAAAATAGGCCTCATCAGCCATCTTAACACTCACGGTTCCATACTTTCAACCCCACTGGATGAAATGAATGATCATCATCATTCTTAACGGACAAACAACAACCCACCGACTGTCAATTGGCCTATATAAAATATGTGTCGAACGCCTTATTCTTAGTTCCCCTTAAGACATGTAAACGGGTCAAATAACTTACCCACTTACTTACTATACAGTCCTGATTACAGCAAGCGTCCTTGTCACAATCTCGTTCTGATGACTGAAAACGTTCCTGTCACAATCGCGTCCTCATGACATCAATCGTCCCTGTCACAATCTCGTCCTGATGACACCAAACGTCCCTGTCACAATCTCGTATGATTGCTACTGGATAATGTAAATGCGTCTTGTTTAATTAAAAAAAATGTGAGGGTCAAGCAGAGACTCTTTTTTCTTTTCTGTCCGCCAATTATCTAATAAAGTTGTAAGCGCGTTCGGGGATACCCAGTCGAAGCCATTGCCATGATTTCAATGAAGCACATAAATATGGATTTACCTGAGTAATCATTCTTTCTGTCAGAATGCGTAGACACTGTTGAAAACTCTTACTAGAAAAGCAACTAGTCACTTAACATCGCTTTCTTTTCTTTATTTGCTTGTCTTCCTTTTGAAATTATGACATCTCCGTATATACTTTCCGTGGCATGCAATGCGAACGCATTATTAGTATAATAATTCGCAATTTATTTTACTAGATGCCGGTCAGCAGGCAGAACGGATAAGAACACTCGTTATTAAACATCCGATGTGCTGATGCCGTGGTAAAGGGTTCAACCCCTATACATGTCAGTTGGACTAAACTACTGACTTCGCATCCTACACATCAGTTAGATACGATACTAATGCTAATTATTAATATATTTCACCGATAGTTTAGAATAAATTATTCAGAGATTGAGTCCAATGTTCCCCCGCCATTATGTTGCCATATCCCGCCATATTTGCTATACGCAACCGTTAGATTCCCATACCCCAGGTATACGGTAAACACCAATAGATTCCCATACCCCAGGTATACGGTAAACACCAATAGATTCCCATACCCCAGGTATACGGTACTCACCATTTAGTCAGACATTCCAAACGATAAGGATACGCCAGGCTGAGAACCTCAACGATATAACAGAGGGTGAGTTATGTGGTTACGAAGACAGCTTTGAGGCCAGATGACGGAATCGCTCCGACAGACGAAGGAGCAACATAGGTACCTGGTCTCGTTCTGGACTGGGACAGAAAAATGCAGCGAGGCAGCAGCCTTGTCATTCACCTTATAAATTCACGAAATTCTGAGGATTTCACCTACATACAACAGTATCTGCACGAGCATTGCGTCTACCTTTTCAAAGATGCAGTCGCCCTTTCACAGAATTCCTGAAGGCCTTAGAGCTCTATTTTTTTCATATACACAAATACTTCACTCAGAGATACTTACTTCGTTAAAAGGCGAAATTTACACTTCAGGATATTTGGAATATATCCTATAGATCATGACTGAAGCTTACTAAGAATGTTCATGAACAGATGTCTGTAACAGCGAAGTAAAATGTGGTCTTTCTCCCTCAACTGCCATTGTCTACATCAATGGATGTGAGATTAACATTCTGACAGCTACTTGATATCCACATTGTTACGTCTGTTCGTCGAACATTCTTGACTGGTTTATCTGCCAATAGCAATACACTTGTTTCGTCTTTTACCTTCCACTGGAAGTGGTTCTCAATTTGTGGCTTAACAGTACCTTCATTTTTAATCGTCAGGAGTCCTATACCTAAGATTGATATTTTGAATAGTCATCTCGTAAAATCAACACCTGCGAAATGAGATGTTTGAGGAGAGCTGCCAACTTAACAATCCGAGACCGAGTAAGAAATGCTACTATCAGACAGACTGTGGGATCAACACTTTGTGCCACATTTATTGAAAGACAGAAGATCAAGTGGTTTGGCCATGTCGTTAGAATGCAACATCAGCAACTACCATCACTGGCCTTACATCGAAGATCATCTGCGACGAGACCACGAGGACGTTCTAGAAGAAAATGGATTGACGACATCAGAGACATTGTACAACCACACGGAATGACACTTCCAGTGCCGCCCACCGGGCGCTGGAACGCAAATTATTCCTCCCCACGACGCTTGACGGCAGAAGTGGAAGATGATGATGATGATGATGATGATGATAGTCCGAAGTGCCGTCTCCCTGGCGAAGGCGTTAAGGACGTTGTTGGTAATCCCGTATACAAGTGCTCACGTATGAAACACAGCTGCGCGAGATTCAGCAGCGAATCACGTCGCGCTGGTTACTTAATGAGGTATGTCAGCCGGTCGTTCAGAAAGCAATGGCAAACTACTGAACGCAAAACTTGCCAAGACATCAACAGGAGCTGAAAAATGCTGGTGTTGACTGCAATGTTCTGTAAAGGATATGCGAAAAAAAAAATAGTCCGAAGTGCTGATGACAAAATCAGCTAAAGAAGTGCCGACTATAATAAAGAGGTATAATACCATATGATCAATACGCCTTAAGCTGTGTAAAAAGGGTGGTTACTAGGGGAAGTCAATAAGTAAGTCACAAATAGATGTAGAAAAATAACTAAATATGATAATAATTTGAAACGAGTTTATTTTTATGCATACATTGTCCGTTTATTTCTCAACATAATTTCCACTAACATTCATGCACTTATCCCATCGTTTTATCAGTCCTCCCAAACGGGCTGCATAGAACTGCGTGCTCTGTTTTCTAAACCACGTTTTCACTTCACATTCAACTTCGGCATCATTCGCGAAATGTCTTCCGCTAAGGTGGGTTTTCAGTGGACCAAAAAGGTGGAAATCGCTAGGGGCCAAGTCGGGGCTGTAAAGTGGATGTTCCAGAACTTCCCACCTTAGTTGTATAATTTTCTCCTGAGTTAATCGAGCCGTATGTGGTCTGGTATTGTCATATAAAGAAGCAACACTCCTCTAGTCAGCAGTCCTGGACGTTTTCTTCGAACTGCATCATGAAGCATCGATAGAACTTCACAGTACGATTCAGAATTCACATTGTCACCTTTCTTCTTAAAATTGGTTAAAAGCACTCATTGGCAATCCCAGAACACTGTCATCATAACCTTCCCAGATCGGATTTCATCAACAATTTTAGAGTGTCCTTGAGAAAATCTTTCTACCCAGCTGTGCACCTCTTCACGGGACAAACATTTGTCAGCATAAACAGAAAATATTTCCTTATGAATGTCCGTTGCAGGCAGTCGTTTTGCCCACAAAAAAAAAAAAAAAAACCCACAGCAGCACGTTTCTCTTCGGTTGTACACTCTGTAAGTACAGTCGCCATTTTGTTTATGCGCTGTGCAGTCACATGAGACACCTAGTGCCACCTGACGAATGGGAATATAAAGTTCGATGTTGCTGTCACCTAATGAAACCTTAGAAAACACCAACTACATTTACCTGCCACATCACATAACTGTGTGACTTACTTATTGACTCTTCCTCGTAACGCTAGTTTTACTTCCGGCTGTCAGGAGCAGCGGTAACGCTGTAGCTAGCAAACTTAGCGACCCGGTGGTCATGTATTCGTGTACATAGCGGTGGATTGTTTAAAACGGTTCTGTGCCTGCAGGTTGATTCGGCCTATAATGGGTACCAGACCGTGGGAAGTACAGGCAGCCTGCGTGATATTAAAAACGTCACCTTATCTACTATAGAAACAGTGGAAGCAATATCCGAGGACGGGGAAAAGACGACATCTAAGATGCAGTTGCATCAAACAGATATGCAGCGACATTGTCGTTCAGACTTAAACAGAGCTGAATAGCATTGTTGAGAGTAGGAGAGACTGGAGTGACGTAATCACTAACCTGATGATGATACCTTATTAATTCGAAATTTATATATGTATGCTTTCTTTCTCCATCCCCCTTCCTTCCCCTACTCCTCCCTTCCCTGCTCCTTCCTTCCCTTTTCCTTCCCTCTTGCAACCTTTCTTCCTTCCCACCTTCCCCCCTCCCTCAAATTGGTCTAAAATGGCCTAGCGTCATATGCCCAGTTCGCCGTAAGACGCAGAAAAAGCTTATTCCTAAATAAAGATTGTATAAGTTAGTTGCATATCCTTTACAGGACGTCGCAGTCAACCCTAGCATGTTTTAGCTGTGTGTGATTTCTTGGCAAGTTGAAGTTCATTAGTTTGCCTTTGCTTTCTGAAGTAACGATAAACCTACATAATTCATGTCTTGACAGAAGAGAAACTTGAAACCCAAACGTGATTTTTCAGTTAAGTACAATCTGGGAGACGATATGACGCAGCAGTTAGCACGATTGCCTATGGACTCTGTTGTCAGGTGTTTGAATCTCCTTCGTGATAATATTTTTAAAAAAATTACCTTGATTCCCAGGGCGACCCAGTAAAAATGTATACGAGTAAATGTTCTAGGACGAAAAGGCAACCGACGTGACATTGACCACACCACATATGGAGAATCGAATAGTCTAAACATATGAGGCTAAAACCATATGTCAGATAGATTCATGGAGTGGAAAGCCACCCTGTACTGACAATATTGATTTATTACAACGGTTACAACTGCAGATCATGCTTTTCTCCTGGACCCAGGACCAGGAAGACATTCCAGCACAAGCGTAGCAACAAATAGCAGTAATAAATGCAAACGTTTATACAGTTAGAAGTCAGAGGAAGAGCACATATTTGTATTGGAAATATGGTTGATGTTACAGAAAACAAGATGAGGAGACGAGGAGGGAATCATGAATGCGGAATCCAGAATAAAAACATTGAGGAGCACGTGTGCAATGGTTGGCATCAGTTAAGCCACGAAAAGAATGGCTGACATGTAACACATGGCAACGAATACTAGGATACAGCGAATATTGTTGAAGAGGGAAAAACACAATCGTGAATGAGACAGAAAAGTCATGGTATGTGTGTTTGGGGTGAAAGTAAGAAATAGATCATGCCAATGAACTGATGGTCATCATAATCATAAATAGGCAAGTAAAATACAGAAACCTTTTAAGGGCCTTGTGCCGTTTTTAGCATATGCTACTACCCCCATATTTTTAGACTAATCGGTGTTTAATATAAAGATGGCCGTTTTTACTTTCCATGATATTTCCAGGTACATATTTTAGGTGGGGGAGGGAGGGGGTGGACTTGAACGAGCAGGTCAACTAATGTGTCTATGTTCTTTAATGTCAAGATTCGAATTCACGACTACCGGATCGGACGGCAAGCGTCATAACCACTGATCGTCCCTGGCTTCTCAACAAAAACGTGGTCAGGTTATTCCTGGTTTGATTTGTTTATTGATCATGGGATCCATAGAAGCCTCGCCCTTCAATCAATCAACATCATTGTTTTACATTCTGGTACGAAAAAGGCGATTGTGGTTACCCATCTCACCCGATTGCCCTAACCTCGAGTTAAGTCAGTATTCTTCTTAGTATACAATTCGGTCACATTATCTAACATTTGTCTGTCTGTCGTCCAATAGTAGTCATCATCATCATCTTCCACTTTTGCCGTTAAGAGTCATCGGGAGGAATAGTTAACGTTTCAGCGCCCGATGAGTGGCACTGCATAGTGTCATTCCGAGTGATCGTACAATATTTTTGATGTCGTCAATCCATTTTCTTCTCGGGCGTCCTCTTGCTCTCGTAGCAGATCTTCTTTGATGTGGCACCACTGCAGCTAGTTGATGTGTTGCATTCTAACGAAATGGCCAAACCACTTGATCTTCTGTCTTTCAAAATATGTGGCACAAAGTTTTGATCCCACTGCTGTCTGATAACATTATTTCTTACTAGGTCTCAGATAATTAAACTGGCAGCTCTTCTCAAAAATCCCATCTCGCAGGTGTTGATTTTGCTTAAATGTGATTTGGACAATGTCCAAGTCTGACATTGGTGGCATGGGGTTGGTGTGAATATGTTATTTATTATCTATCTTTTTTTCGGAAATAGGTTTATTTGATTATTTCAGTATGGTTGATAGTTGATATATAAGCGCACTTGTTTTGGCATCTGATTTCGATGTCTCCGGTTATTCTGTCATTTTCGGTGATAATACTTCTTAGATATTTAAATTCTTTACCTTGTTTCCGAAGTATGCTATTTATTAGTATATTTAGTGGACCAAGAGATCTCCTAATCTGCATACCTTCAGGTTTTGGTGTATTTATTGTACTTACTGAATGTTGAACTCAGAATATTAATATGATTTTGCAGTCTGCCCTAGCATCGCCTGTGGTAATAACATATAATAATATCTGCGTTTGGTAATATGCCAAAGTAATTATTGTGGGCAATAAACAGCACAGCTAACAGTATAATTTATAAACCGTCAGAAAAAGTGGCAAGTGGAATACATTAATATGTTTTGATTAACCCCTATATAGGAAAAGGGGACAAAGTAAATATCGCACAGTACAATAGATAACAGGAAATGAAATGCTATAAGCATATGGTAGCGTGGGACTCCACATATCAACAAAATATGGTGTAGTTAGCGTTACTTTTCTTTTGCATTATTGATCACGAATGATTTTGAATTCTCGCCTTTAATTTCCTAATCTTTCATTTTGTGATTATAACTTTAGATAATAATTTGGATTTTAAAACACGCAGATGAAATTAAAGTAACAATATGGTAAGAAATTTGGACAAGATAAACATTTCAATAGCTTCTTATATGCATCCATTGAGGACAATGAGGGAGTAAATAAATACAGGGCACCCAAGGCAATGGGAAAAAAATTTATGCCGTAGAAACAGCAGATAATTGAAGGAATAAGTATACAATGACCATCAACGAGCTAGACATCAACACGTCGTGTTCACTGTCTGTGTATACCAGAATTGCTGAGCAGGGTTATATTTTTATATTTAGCCAGAGCAAAAGCAATGTAAGGAACATTAATAAAATGACCTGTTTTCATGCCTTAAGACCTATTGGATAATCGTGCTAGGCATATATCTTTAGACCAATCGGAACACTATGGGAGATTGGACAATATCTTGCCGGCCGACATTATTTCCCACGACATGTCCTGGTACTCATGTTATGCTGGCTCGATTTGGAGGCCTAGGTCAGTGACAGAATCCCGTTTTGATGGGGATCCGAAAATATGACCACGGTCACTAGCCACTCCGCTACCTTTGCTCACTAACCTAATATTTATGATTTCCAAAATGTGCATGGCTTATAACCTCCACAACACACACGGGAATAAATGGGGATATAATATCTAAAGGTTATATATTGTGTGAACACCTTTTAAATTTTGACGCGGACTTCAACGCCACTCCACCACTACGCCACTCCACCACTACACCACTCAACTTATATGTTGAATAAAGTAAAAGCCATGGGTACACGTACACACCTTACGGTGCAGTAGACATATGGTGCTAGAGCCACATTTGTATAGACCAATCAGCACTCCAAGGATCATGTGGTCAGTATCACTCCGCCACCTTCACTTCCCTCGCTATTTCCTGGTACCGATTGTAGGCTGGGTCCACCTTGGATCCCGTATCAATTGTTACAGTTCAACTTCTCCACCCCTATGTTTAACAATAAATGTTTAAGCAAATTTGATACGCTCGTTGATTACTGCACACAAATTAACATAACGTATCTGGATATACAAGGAAGCAGGGATCATGCCTGGCTTTCGTCTTCTTCAATTCCTCTTGTATATTCATGTATAATCTATCTGTATATTTAGGAGTCCACTTATGTTTAGATGAATAATAATCCATATATGGTTTTATTAATAATAACCGATCTCCGTGTTTATGAACAATAAACCATTTTTGTTGCATGAATAATAATGCATCTGTGTTTCTATGGACGATAACTGATCTTCATTTCTATGAGTATCATCGAATGTTACCATTTACTCTAGTTATTCCCTTCGCCCTCCCGACATGGCCCAACAAAGTTGAGTGTTTCATTCTAATGCTTTCCGGGTTCAAGCCCCGTTGAGGACCTGGATATTTTCACGTGGAGTTTAGTAACAAAAATTTCCCCTGGTCACTGGGTAGTGAGATCAGATGCCCACGTGTATTGTTGCGCACGTAAAACATCCCTTGGCAGTTGGACATCGAAAAAGAGTAGCCTAACGGCTCTGCTCGGGCAAAATTTCGAGTTAAAAATCTACCCAAAGTATTTCAGGATCCTCGCTGGTGCCACGGAGTTCGTGAACTGAGCTGACATTCTCCGGACTCAGGTTTGAGTTAGGATGAGAACGTTACACTTATGGGTTTCATCCGTGTGCCGTGATGTTGATCCGTCGACTAAACTAAACTAAACTAAACTAAACTAAACTAAACTAGCTTGTGTAGAATTTCCTTAAGCTTTTAGCCGCTTGTAAAATGTCACAATTTATTGGGATAGTGTACACTAAACATCCATTGATCAGAAATAGCTTACTGTTTGTTCAATCAATCAATCATGTGCCATGCCGGAAAGCGTGGGCGGTCATGACTCGCCATTTCACTTGATCACCAGAGTCGTGGATCAGCTCTGTGTTCCTGTCTCGTCCATGCCATGTGGCCAAGCCATCCAGGTATTTTCCTCTCGGTCTTCCTCTTGGCCTGTTCCCTTCGATCTTGCCAGTTGTCACTAAGTTCTCCAATCAATTTCTTTTCATAACATGTCCACAAAATTGTGATTGTCTACGTCTAATTTCTCTAATCATTTTACGATTTTCATGTGTCTCCTGTAGTACTTGGTCATTGGTTTTTCTGTCTGTCCATGGTATTCTTTGCATTTTCCCCAGAAACCACATTTCTGCAGCCATCAGATGTTTTTCAGCTTGACTGCTTATTGTCCAAGTTTCACATCCATACAAAAGGACAGGCTCTATGTATCCCATCAACACTCTTTTTCTCGTTTCAATGGACATATTTTTATTGGTCAGAATGTTGTTCATCTTTCTAAAGGCTACTTTTTGTTACACTTTCAATAAATAAGCAAATATTTCAAAAAACTTATAAAACCTGGAGTCGTTGAAAATAGTTTAGGATGTGTCTGGATGTAAATGAGACATAGTTTATGAAACGTAGTTGCGAAAACCTCAGACTGCTGGAGTGAATAACGAGTGCCGGAAAATGTTATTGAAAGTATAATACTATATACACATATAAGAAGGAGACTGTGTTCTTAGGTGATATAATGAGACGACATGCATGAAAGCTTACATCAGCTGAAAAGGCACGAGGCAATAATTAACACCATTGTATTTTTCTGTGAAGTAAGAAAGTTTCAAACAGTCACTATAGTGGTGAATTGCTTCTATCCACATTCCCCATTCTCTGTCTCTGTCTCTGTCTCTGTCTCTGTCTCTGTCTCTGTCTGTCTGTCTGTCTGTCTGTCTGTCTGTCTGTCTGTCTGTCTGTCTGTCTGTCTGTCTGTCTCTCCCTTCCTCCCCCCACTCTCTCTCTCTCTCTCTCTCTCTCTCTCTCTCTCTCTCTCTCTCTCTCTCTCTCTCTCTCTCTCTCTCTCTTTCTCTCTTACCATCCCGCGCACACACTAAGATTTACTATCATTCTAATTTAAACTCGTCGTTATACGTTCGGTATCCATCGCACAATAAGTCTTATGAGTCACATGACAAAGCTGTTAGAATAATTATGAAAACAATACCAAGCAAGAATAAACCCGAAATTAGTGATGAACAGTGTGGATTTGTGGAAGGAAAGGGCACAAACAACGCTATATATATTCTCAGGATACTACAAGAACAAGCTATAGATGTAAAAACAGATCTGTACTTATGTTTCATAGACTATACAAAAGCATTTGACAACGTGAAACATGACGATATAAAATTACTAAAGCAACTGAAAATTGACAGCAAAGATCTGCGAATAACAAAGAACATATGTTGGCAGAAAACAGCGGCCTTAAGAATCAACAACCTTGTAGGAACATTTATTTCAGTGTAAAATGAAGGGCGTCAGACAAGGTTGTGTATTGTCTCCTTATTTGTTTTTCATTGTACAGTGAATATAAAATTAGATCTACAGAAAATATGTCAGGGTTCCTGGTTGGTGGATATAATATAAATAACATACGTTATGCTAATGACATCTTTTTGATAGCAACAAGTCAGAAGGATTTACAGGAAATTATAGAAACAGTGGTTGCAGAAAAAAATGGGTATTAGTTTGAATAATAGGAAGACAGAAGACATGGTGATATCAAAGAAACAGATTGTGTCTAAATGTGCAATTAAAGTACATGAAGTTATTTTGAGGCAAGTGCAGAAATTCAAATATCTAGGTACATGGATACATCAGATGGGAGATGCATCACTGATATAATGAACAGAATAGGACAAGCAAAAGCTGCATTCCATCAAATGAAGAACGTTGTGTGCAATGAGTCGCTGTCCTTGAAAGTTAGAAAAAGAGTTCTTGCATGTTACATGGAACCAGTTTTAAAATACGGCTGCGAATTCTGGACAATTAGTAAGAAAGCGAAAGAACTCCACAGAAACCTTTGAGATGTGGTTTTATAGGAAATTGCTGAAAATTAATTGGACAGCCCTAATGGACAATCAAGACGTTTTACGGGAAGCTGAGTCGCAAAGACAACTTATCACACACATAAGAAAGAGGCAATCATCTTTTTTGGCCAGTTATGAGAAGACAAAAACTGGAACATGTTTGACAACCGGAAGGATTTGCGGAGAAAGAGATATATGAAAACAGTGTGAGACTATTCTTGACAGTCTTGTTTCATGGCACGGAAGGGAGTCAATACATGAATTGATCCATCTCGTCGGAGATCGCAATTTGTGGATAGCCATGATCGTCCACGCCAGCCGGCAAGGCACTGGATAATGATCCATACACCGGTCAGTTGGATTTATAAGCTGACTTCTCTTCCTTGACTTGTAGACGTAAAGTACAAGTATATCAAAAGTCGGAGTGGGTTCGCCTGATGAAGAGTGACACTAGTAATAGGGAAAACTAAATTTCACGCAAAAATCAGGCCACTGCATTCTTCAGTAGAAGGCAACTACTACTGGTAGTAGCAGTTGCACGTGTATGGACTACACTAGAACTCGTTATTTAAAACGTATTTACTATCTGCATAAAACAGTTCATTTCGACTCGCTACATCAAATGATGATAATGCCAAATATGCGACCATTCTCGGCAAGGTTGCTGATAGTTGTGCATTTAGAGATAAGATAAACAACTATAGCTGAACGAAAAAGATTCGTTTCATAGTGGGTGCAGCAGAGTGCATTGTTTGGTTACAGAGTGCATTGTTTGGTTACAGAGTGCATTGTTTGGTCACAGAGTGCATTGTTTGGTCACAGAGTGCATTGTTTGGTCACAGAGTGCATTCAATGTTTTGTTTTGTAACTTGTATTTCACTGGAGAAATAACATTTAAAAGAAACAAAATCACCGGGTCACAGTATTCTATACTTCCATAAATATTTTGTTTTTCGTAATAAACAGAACTTACAAATCCGTAACTGGCATCAACACACACATGATGCGAAATCAATACCTACATGAATATTTAACTAAATACTCGTATAGTTACATTCCCCATACACAAGTAAATACACACATGAGTACACTTGTATTCATAGACAAATACAGCTGGCGTTGTATAGGGCACTAAGTATGAAACCTTTTAATAGTGCAACTAGAGAATTATTCCTTTGGAACACCTAGGACATTAACGTAACTGGAGGGAGACTTATAGGGAAGTAAAATACAGACAGAGGTAAAGTAATACAAACATATTTTACTTGTCCTTTTTCAGGACGTTACAATCAACTTCAACCCGGGCTGATTTTCTAGGCTACATCACGTTGTTTGCCATTGCTTTCTGATTGAGAAATCAACATTTAAGTCCTACTGACCGGTGTAGGGAATGAACTCGCTACCTCGCCATCAGCGAACAGAAAGTTTTAAGAGTTAGCGCTCTTATTCTTTCAGCAATGCGAATCTCTAGATGGAAAATATGGGGGAGGAAAGGGAGGGAGCTACAGTAGAATACAAAGACAGGAGAGCTTAGTGCGTGTTGGTTAACGGTGTATGATCCATTGGGGGAAAACAAGGAGAAGAATAAAACAGTATATGCATAAGCACACACACAAAGCAGCATTTGAACTGACCATACGCCGCCATTATTGATCGCTCATGAAGATGACAGCAAAGAAAGCCAGGACACATGTTTTGTCTAACTGACAGAAGTTACTTGTGTACAATAGGAAACTGTGGTATTTTTAGCTACTCTGTTACAGCCCCAGCTCAAAGCAACTGTATGGTTCACGGACGCACGATTGAGTCTAGTGATCATACACAAGTTACTTTCACCCCGAGGATAACCAGTGAAGATTGTGTTCATGCCAATCAGACTCCAGCGTTGTGAAACGTACTTGTGGTGATCGTTTCTCTTACTGCTAAAATTGTATCTGTTTATACTTGTGGAGATCGTTTCTCTTACTGCTTAAATTGTATCTGTTTATACTTGTGGAGATCGTTTCTCTTACAGTTTAATCTTTATCTGTTCATATTTGTGTGGAGCTCAATTGACTCTAAACCTTTCTGCAATACTTGTATCACCCATGACATACGCTGTATTCTACGCCAATCCAGCATTTCCGTAGCCTCTCGCCTATCCCAGATCTCGCTATTCAGCGCCATTATTAACACGTATATAGCAATATGGGTTACATCCTATGTTCCCTGGGGGTCCGTAATCCCTAATATCATGTTCGAAATGAGCCGCATGACGAATCGGAAGCAGACTGCCTCGCCTTGATGGTTTATACTGGTATGAGCGTCGGTCGATCAGAATGCAATGGAAAACTACTAAACGTAACATTATCTAAAACATACAAGATTGCAAGGCACGCGCCTACCTCAGAATTAACGCAAACGCACAACATCCACTGCATAGTGAAATTAGGAAAGTGAAGGGCAGCAGGTTAAAAAGAGGAAGGTCGTGGATGGGTCAAGCCGAAGACATTCTTCAACAGGTGTGTTCACTTGAGGACTTAGAACCTGGCGAGGAGTGGGTGCAAGTGCCAACAGACTTCTGCACATCCTTTTCAGTTTGCATCCAACTTGACAGAAAATGCAGACAAGAAAATCCGGCTGCTGTTGAGGCTGAAGTACAAGCGTTGATTTTCGAGAACTCGCTAGACGGTGACGCGGTCATCTACAGAGATGGGTCGGTCGTCCGACATGTGAGAAGCTCATGGGCCTTTACAGCTCGGGCCGGAGGGAGAATTGTGAAGGAGGACTCTGGTGCTTTTACTGAAACCACAAGTAGCCTGACCATGGAAGTCATGGCAGTAAGTAAATCAATAACATGGCTCGAGACACAGACATTCACTAGGGCTTGTTTCCTTAGCGACTCAATGAACATGATCAAGAGGATAGAGGAGGGGTCGATCCGAAGAGAATGGTTGCTGCCTCTGGAGCGGTCTCGACTGGCAAAGATTAGTTTCATCTTCGTGCCAGGGCATGCGGGAGTACAAGGAAATGAGCGGGCTGACAAGCTCGCAGGTGAGGCTACTGTGGAGGGCGGACGCGCCATGGACCAGGCCGACATTCTGAATGCTCTACGAGAAGTAAGACTTTTGCGAGAACCAAGTGATGACTGTGAATCTACAACAATGGCCAGACTGCGAGAGCAGCAAATTAAAAGAGGTGTGGCCAAACAAGAACACTACGCAGGAAGCCAAAGAAGATTGATAAACCAACACAGAACTGGCGTCGTTAGCCGCTACACGCTGCGGGATTTGCTGAGGAGGGGATCCGAGCACTTATGGACTGAATGGTTCGATGTGCAATGAGGATGATCTGTCGACTAACTAACTAACTAACTAACTTATCTAAAAAATCCCAAACAGTAAAAATTGTTGTGGTTGCTTGCGATGTGTTGTGGAGGACACAACTAGCTTTTGGGTAACAGGATATGCTATCCTAAAACCCATTTTCTGACTTCCATACATTGCGACGTGTTACACAGAATGGTCTTTATAAGAAGGATAGTGCTATGTCTAGAACTGTTTTGTGTGTTACCTCAGCCATACTGTGCCCTTGTGTTGCTATCACTGACGCTAGTTAATTGCTGCTTGTACTTTGTTTCAGTATTAACTTGCATTCTATGACTGGACACTGGCTGTTTTTTATTTCTTGGTGGTGACTATTACATTATTTTTGTGTTGGTTAGATTTAGTAAATAAACCTGAACATTCTGGTGACAACCGGCAAATTTGACGGGACACCAGCAAGGGAAGACAAAGAAATAACAATACCTGGGTAGCTTGGCATAATTAGAACAGAATCCAGGATTTTGGTGATGGTGTGAGATTGCGAACTATAACCACCCATGCATATCGGCACGGCGCTTGATGATGATGATTAGTTTTAGTCCCTTTGTTTCACTTTAGGTGGTTACAATGTATATCTATTCTTGCAATTCATGTAAATAATAATTTGCCCAGCATATATGTTCATAACGTCTTTCAATGGGACTAACTCATGTAAGTAAATGTCCAGTGCTTTACAATAAATACAGACACACGACTTTCATCGCGAGAATATGTTACTGAAAGGTTGTGTACGGACCTGTGTTCTTTATGGATGTTAATATTAGGCAGCAAGAATTGAAATGAGAAAAAGGTGAGGCTGCAGAAGTGTGGTTTTGTGAAGAAACTTGAGAATATCGTCGAAAGAGTTGAGAACAAATAGGCGAGAAATTCATAGCTACAAGTGTTACACCTGTAGCTATAAATTCCTCGCCGATTTGTTCTCCTCTCTTTCGATAGCGCTCATCAAAATCTCAAGGACAAGACAAAAGAAATGCACGGGATACATCAACAGAAGAGAACTAAATAAAGAAATAAAAAAAATATGTGCGTGGAAAGCTTAAATACCCGAACAACTGGAAATAACAAGAACAACGTTAATTTCATTAACATATTAGTATTAGATCACATAGATAAAACCACCTCGATACCTTCTCCATCTGTGATAAAAACATTGTCTTCGTACACCAAATCTAAC
This sequence comes from Cepaea hortensis, assembly GCA_963921405.1. Taxonomy (NCBI): domain Eukaryota; kingdom Metazoa; phylum Mollusca; class Gastropoda; order Stylommatophora; family Helicidae; genus Cepaea; species Cepaea hortensis. The sequence goes on along the minus strand of OY992877.1, from coordinate 161,968,021 downwards.
AGCATTTATCAGTTCCAGTGTGAGTGTCACGTGATTTACATAAGTAGAACGGAAAGACAGCAAATTATGTAACCAAATTCATACCAGTGTGGGTGGGAAAGAGATCATCTGTTTTCAAGAATCTATTTGCAGTCGACAGGTTATAAAACACCCTCTTCGGCGATCTCTCAACAACTCATAAACTATTTTCATAATATGAACAAGGAAAAAGCGTTTCGTATACTGTATTCGACGAAAAATAAACGAGGACTCAAATATAGTGAGGCGTTAGCAATTAGGCCGTTCCAGACAATTTTCTACAAACAGAAATAGATAATTTTAAATCTGAAATTACCGCGGGGATAACAAATGTTTCACGTTCGAACAATACCTGTGACTATGTGTTTTAATTATTTCAGCTAAAATAGTATTCACATATATGTAACTCTGCAGTATACACCTGACGAGGTGTAGTGAAATATGCTAGACCAACACATCCAGCACATATTGTTTGTGACTCATGTGTACAGATTAACAAAGACAGTTTGGGTTGGTGATATATATCGTTGATGATAGTTGCAGTCACAGTAAGGAGCATTGAAAATGTCAGCTTGCTCATGAAACGGTAGAGCTCCCAGTTTTGTGCTGGGATGTGTTTTGTCACTGGATCTCTTCTCCCTCTATAGCGAAGTAATAATGAGAGAGATCAAAGAGAAGCCAGTGACACAGTATTGATGGCGGATAATGCAAAAGATCTACAACAATTGTTGGACATTGTAGTAAAGGAGAGTGCAAAGAAAGGACTCTCCTTGAATATCAAGAAAGCAGTAATAATGGTGATATCAAAGAAAAAGGTGACACCCAAATGTGAAATAGAGACAGAAGGGAAAATTCTTCACCAAGTGAATAGTTTTAAACACCTAGGGACATGTATAACATCAGAGGGAAGATGCACAACAGAGATTAAGAGCAGAACAGGGCAAGCAAAGGCTGCATTTCATAAAATGAAGACATTTGATGCAATAGGTCACTATAATTGAATATAAGAAAGAGAGTGCTGAAGTGCTATATAGAACCAGTTTTTCTGTGCTGAAGTGCTATATAGAACCAGTTTTTCTGTATGGCTGTAATCTTGGAATGTAAATGGACACACTAGGAAGAGGTTGGAAGCAACAGAAATGTGGTTCCTGAGACGAATGTTGCGAATTACTTGGACTGCCAAAGTAACTAACGACTTCCTGAAAGAGGCTAACGAAACTAGAACATTATATACACCAATAAGAAAGAGGCAAACAGTTTTCTTTGATCATCTGATGAGAAGAGAGGCATTGGAGAACATTGTTACAACTGAAAAGATCGAGGGGAAAACAGGCAGAGGCAGACAAAGAGAAATAATGTTGAATGGATTGAGACAGTGGCATGGAAGAATATCAACAGCGAAGTTGATCCAGAAAACCAAGGACCGAGATCTGTGGCGAGTCATGAACGCCTATGTCAGCCGGCAAGGAACTTGATGATGATGAATCAGCGAGAGAATTAGGCGACGGCTATAAAGCAACGTGAATGTAGATTGTTAATTAGATTGCCTACAAAAGGTTCTCGGTGTTAATTACATTGCCTACACAAGGTTCTCGGTGTTAATTAGATTGCCTACATAAGGTTCTCGGTGTTAATTAGATTTCCTACATAAGGTTCTTGATGTTAATTAGATTTCCTACATAAGGTTCTCGGTGTTATAGTATGTCCCACAAAGAATGCCTTCATTCACGATCAGTTATTTTGAAAACTGTCTGTTGCATCGTTATGAAATTTTTCCAGCCGTCTTATATTTACCCCCACCCAAGGAATATGTCTTTGATAGGTCCAAAAGCAACTTAAATCATTGAAAGCGGCAACATTTCTTTGATGTTTTGGGGGAAATGTAGTGAATTCACGCTAACAAACTAGTCTTACAGTAAACCACGTTATTTCTGGTAAGGACACAAGTACAAGGCGTAGCCAGGTTCGTATGGGAGTGGGTGCAATAAAAAAGTAGCTTAAAGTAGCATTGCACCGGGTTTTTATCCCATATGGCTCAGAGGTATAGGGTAAATAATGTGTAAATTGACAGGAAAGAAGAAGGAATATATTTCTTACCTTATTTTTCATTTCCTTCTTGTTTCTTCAGCTGCTGGTTAATAATTGTACACAAGTATTCATGTTACTAGGATGCATTTAGCTTTTTATATTGAGTTCGTGAAAGCTTCCAAATAGCTGTGCGTTAATGTGCGTATGGAGTGACCAGAAATGATACCGCAATTTAGTCATCATGTTTCCATTTTTAAGGATCTGTTCAGCTGTCTGTGTAGTTTGTTCACACGTACACATGGGTGACAGACCCGCTTTGAGTCTTCGTGACAGACAGACAGACAGACAGACAGACAGACAGACAGACAGACAGACAGACATTATTATATAGTATTCTCGAGCCAATCTCTAAATACATTACCATTAATCTTATTATGATAATCCCTATTGTCTGTATGCTTTGATACGAACACGAGCCCAGCATTCTGCTGCAAGCCATTATGCGTATTACCAGCATGGGCTATGACCAAAAGCTGTCCTATACTACTGGGCACATATCGCTTTATCTGTCCATCCACTGATTGCCATTCCTTATCACTTGTGTGGTGCGCATTGATCCACATTTCATCCAAACACACTATGCCATAATTTTCTTTGCGCATTTCCCTTATTTGACGTAGGTATCTGCTTCTCATGGCTCCTAAATGCGGTTGCTCGCAAAGATTAATTCTACCGCCCTTGTACTTTCAAATAGTGAAGATAATGTCCTTATAATTTTCCACAAAGTTGTTTTGGATAGCTCTATGTTATTGTTATTTCTGAACCAAACCCTTAGTTTTCTTACAGTCACTGTTTCTTTGGCATCCAGCATTTTTATAATCCTGGATAATCCTGGATATAAAATCCAAAATTTTTATAATTTTAGGAGTCCGTGGCGAAGTGATCAAGCCTTTTGACTCGGGCTTCAAACGTCGTGGGTTCGATTCCAGTTCACGAGTTAATGTTTTCGGAGACTTCTGTGGGTCGTCGCTAGAGCTGCGGAGTTCGTGCTTTGTGCGATGCTTTCCGCGCTGCGGAAAGAGACCGAGCCATATGGGATAGAACCCGGTGCAATGAAGTCGACCCTGTCGTATATAAAGCGACTTTTTAAAGCATTTTTATAATAGCTCGCCTTATGACATCTTTGTCAAAACTGTCTACAATAATCTTTCTACCTACCGTTTGGTTATTGTGTTGTGGTTTAATTCCAGATTCTTGCACCCTTTGACAAAATGCCCGTTTACTCAAGCCCAATGCATGCATTGTTCTTTTTTCGGAATTTGTAATAATATAAAACAGTTTCTTGCGATCAGCTTCTTGACAAAAATATGTGTACAACTTCATAGCGATTCTTTGAAGTGTACAATTTCGCATTAAATCCCATTGAAAAATGTTCACACATTTCAATGTTAGCGATAAGTGGTAAGATAAAAAAAAAAACAACATATTATTCGGGTTTCATGAAATAACCTACATTTTGAGACACCTCTGAACAGTCTTAGTTTGAACAACGCGGGTGGTTGGCAAAAGGCCAATCCCGTGAAAACACGTACAATATTCACAATTGAGCCCTGATTGTCTGGCTACGCTGTAATACATTTAAAATTATGAATTTCATGTCAGACCCGTAAATTATATATCGCATATAAAAAAAACTTTGAAATCTGCTGTAAAATCTCCAGAACAAACATTTTTTTGTTGGGTGGACATAATTATAAGGTTATATACTAAATTTCATAATTTTCCCTCAGTTGGTTACTGAGATATTGATGTTTATATTGCGGCAAACAAATGTGGACATACTATAATTAGATCTCCTACATAAGGTTCTCAGTGTTAATTAAATTGCCTACATAAGGTTCTCGGCAAAGTTATATTAATAAAGTACATTAAGGGCCCTTTTATACACCATGAACGTATTGGGTATATGGTGCTAGCCGTATATTGTTACAGACAAACCGGCACTGGATGGTTGATGTGGTCAATATCACGACCACCGCCTTTGCTTTCTATGAAATTGTGTGGTACCCATGTTTGGCTGAGTCGACTTGTTGGTGTTGGTCAATATATAAAAACACAAACTTCAATGGGGGTTTGAACATATGGCCACCGGGTCGGCAGGCTAGCGTGCTAGCCACTATGATACCTCAGTTTCCATGGAGATTAAGAATATAATGGCCTAGGATAGACTCAAAACCTAAGTGCAAGAGTTATACGGTTATACTTATTACAGGATATAAATAAACGATGCGAAGTACGTATTAACCCTAGGTAGATTTTGGCAAATAGGTATAATGTGAAATGTGTTTATTATTCTTGCTACTATCATAGTCTCAACCCGTAGTCCGGCTGTAGGTTGTAGGAGTGTTGTAGGAAGCACCAGTATGCAGTACACAGCCTATCTCTGTCCTCGGCAACACGCACAGAAATACTTCATCCTTTCCACCATTGAATGTGTGATCAGAATTCTCTCTGCTTTCAACGCCCCCGTTTGCCCTCATCTATTTACTGGAGGATTACTTAATTAATGAGAGTGTCATGACTTGTAACTGGTGTTTGTCAGTTAGTCTCTAATATTGAAAATTCGTTCTGTGATACTCATTTGCTCATTGTTTGATTTCCTTTCTTTGGTAGAGGAATTATCAAAGACTGGGTTCAATCATTCAACCCAAATTGTGTTTGCCGTAGTTAGTTAGCTAACTGTTTGCCGTATATTCTGGCAAACGGTAGTCAGGATTCTTTATGTTTCTGGTCATTTGTTTATCACAAGCTCCAGATGGGATATATTCTTGGCCTGGTGACTTTCCACCATTAAGTGTTACGTGTAATTGTGTTCTTAGTAAAGCTGACTGTCTACTTCACGTGTTTAGGTGATGTATTCATCACCTTTAAGTGTGTGCATCATTTTGTAATACTTCTGCATTTCAAAGTTGTCTATTTTCATTTCATGTAATATTATACTGTAGGCCAGTGTTTCCCAACGTGGGGCCCACGCCCCACAGGGGGGCAATTTGACTGTTAAGGGGGGCAATTCGAAAATGGAAGAAATCGGCTGAATATAACAAAACGGGGAGACTTGAGACTGAAGTTAACTAAATTGGAACCTGACATAAGATCTCTTTGCAGCAAGCATCAAGCGCAAGGATCTCACTAAATTTAAATAATAAATAATTACTAATAATTAAAATAATATAGAAAAATCTTTCATTAAAATTATTTTGTACTTGAATTTCAGTTCTCCATTATATGTTTTGAAAATTTACTTACTGTGTTTGCTCAATAATTACCTAGTGCTTTCTTCCTAAAACCTATCATTCAAGTTTCTTTAGTGAACATTTCAATTTTTGAATATTAAAAATAATGTAAATGTTGAGGGGGGGGGCATGGGGCGGGGGAGGGGGGCAATATGAGTTTTAGAAAGGCTTAAGTGGGGCATGGTACAAAAAAGGTTGGGAAACACTGCAGGCAGAATGCAATTTACAGTTGTATAATTCTTTATAATGTTCTTCCCACCACCTTCCCAGGGCAACTGACTTTTCTATGATCTATGGCGCATTTTTATCTCCTGTGACAGTTATTCTTGACTTTTGTAGTTTGTTAATCTTCTTAATGTGCCAACAGCTGTCCTGCCATTATCTTCTGATAACCTCATTAACGATCTCACATTTGTCATTTAACCATTTTTGTTTTGCTTTGGCCTATTTCAGCCGGCTCTGTGGCGAAGGAGTTATGGACGCAATTCGTTATCCCGCATACCGCGTTCAAAACACAGCTGCGGGTCACTTGGAAGCAGACAGCCTTGCGGTGGTTTCCATACAATGGTATAAGTGCATGTCGTTCAGAATATAATGGCAAAGTACTGAACGTAAACTTGCCCAGGATTCACAAACGGCCAAAAATGCTGAAGTGACTGCTACGTTCTGTAAAGGATATGCAACTAATTAACTATTTCAGTATCCTAATAATACTGTTATTCACATATTGACATGATGCTTCAGGATTCTCACTCTCGTAATCTTTCCAAATTTTCGCCTTATATTGCACAAATCTACAATGTCCTTTGTGGCCAAAGGGTTTATTTATTTTCCTTCCTTTGCCAAGCATTTCGGCTGTGGCTTCAAGGAGCACGTCTTTCATTTTGTCTGTGATGGAGTAAATATTTAACCCCAGAAAACTAAGAGCTACAAATTATCCCCGACTGTTGCTTTAAAAATGTTCTGGTGTTATTGCATCTTTTATTTTATTTAAAAGACACCTTGTTCGTAAACACATGTTCTGGCTATAATTCTTTTTAGGTTTAGGCGTCATCAATTACATGTCGTTGTCACTCCATGCGGTTGTTGCACACAGTGAAACAACTAAGGTTAGAATTAAATTGTAAAAAGACACAGATTTTGGTCGTCACTATGAAGAACGAAATACCACAATGCAATATACAAGTAAATGGGTATATTCTTCAGCAAGTGATTACGTACAATTATCTCGGAATAGTAGTAACATCTGATGGGAGATGCCTTGAAGAGATTAGAATAATAATCGCCATGGCGAAAGTAGCCTTTAGCAGGATGAAACACCACACTGACCAATAACAAGATGTTAATTGAAACAAGAAAAAGAATGTTGAGGTGCTACATAGAGCCTGTTCTTTTGTATGGATATGAAGCCTGGGCAATGAGCAGTCAAGCTGAAAAACATCTGATGGCTGTAGAAATGTGGTTTCTGAGGAGAATGCAAAGAATACCATGGACAGACAGAAAACCAATGAACAAGTACTACAAGAAACAAATGAATATCGTAAATTGATTAGAGAAATTAGACGTAGACAGTCAACATATTTTGGACATGTTATGAAAATACATTATTTGGAGAACTTAGTGACAACTGGCAAGATTGAAGAGAAGAGACCAAGGGAAAGACCGAGAAGTAAATACCTGGATGGCTTAACCACGTGGCATGATCGAAACAGGAACACTGAGCTGATCCACGACTCTGGTGATCGAGTGAAATAGCGAGTCATGACCGCCCACGCTTAACAGCATGGCACATGATGGATGATGGATGGATGGTCACTTCCAATGCCAGGAACATTGTAGCTCCTAGTGTTGGCTTTATTGATACTCATCTCATCATCATCTCATCATGTTCCTCTTGTACCTTGTGGTGTCGAGGTGAAGTATAAACTTCGTGAGAGTGCCTGATCATGGGCTTCATATATCGATATTCCCATGGACTCTGCTATTCCCTTCGTCCAACGTTTACGTGGCCGGCCTCTTCCTCTGTTTCCATCTGGTCTGGTACTGCCTGGCAATAATTAAAGGGAAAAATGTGTATGTCCTGTACAGGATATTGCCATCAACTCCTTACCCTGCCATCAGCGCACCGAACATTTGAGTGTTGAGCGCTCTTTGCCTTTCGGCCATGCCGACTTCTGCCTGCCAATATACTATCAGTAACAATCAAATTAACACACAAAAGAGCTGCAGAAGACAGTAAACAAAGTGGTCGACTAGTGTAAATAAGTCGGTTTCGTCATTAACCCAGGTAAAGTGTCTGTGTTATGATGGTCTCTGGATAATTTGATTTTTAAGGTCGACATCTTAGGTCTCATAATAAATGACCGAAATGTTAGCAGAAAGAGAAAGAGAGAGAGAGAGAGAGAGAGAGAGAGAGAGAGAGAGAGAGAGAGAGAGAGAGAGAGAGAGAGAGAGAGAGAGAGAGAGAGATAAAACGTCAGCTGGTGAAGCTAGATCGTATACACAATAAAGCTATGTGGGTGATCTTTGAATGCAAAAGGGACACGTCAGTGGTGTGTATGCGATACACCTTAGCCTTACCCAGGTTGCAGACAGGCTCAAGGTGCTATGGTATAAATCATATCTCCGAGTTGCTGCAGACACGGAGCACACAGCCAATGGTCACAGGCTGATCAGAGGAAAATCATGGATGGCTCAGTCAGAAGACAATCAGAGAATTGTGCATGCTTGAGAACATTGGAAGAGAGGAGGAGTACGTCCGAATGCTAGAGGAAGGGTCAGGCCAGTGCAGGCTCATAATCAAATTGGACCGGGAGTGCAGGGATTGACCAACAGGCTGCGCTGAATTGGAGGTACAACAATTGATTCACGACAATTCGCTCCCACGTGACGTAGTCGTCTAAATGTAAGACACTGTGCTAAGATTCAAATAAAGTGTCCGAGAGTTCATAGCGAAGGTTAACGGCGTGGCATATGATACCACGATGTCAAATCTAAGAATGTTGCTGGAGGATGTCAAAGCGGCGTTCCGTTGGCTGAAGAAGAAACAACACATGCATGTCGTGATTGTAACGAACTCACAGAGCATCCTGAGAAAGGTGAAGACATGGATGCTTCATGCAGACTGCTATACTCCAATTAACCAATCAAAGATAGGGAGCATCTGGAATACAAATAGGCGGCCAGATTAGCTGGATCTGCACAGCTTGGTGGTGTATTGCTGCACGATAAGGCTTATGTTGTCAGGACCCTTAGACATGATGTGTATAGCGTGGATGAACAGATAAACCATCTTAGTCAGGAGAGAACTGAGTGAAAGGACGTGACCAGGTATCTTGTCTACAATCAGTACTCAGAGGAAAGGTCAGACAGACACATAAGTAGACTACAATTGGTATCACTAGTACTGGAACACTTCGCTAGCTGTTGAAGATGAGGATGAAGCACCATGAGAATGTCGCTAGTGAAATCAGCGTGTTAAATCCATTATTCTACTTTAGGTAGACAGTCGGAACTTACTTGATACACACCAAATCAAATCCTGTCACATATACCTGTTGACTGCAGAATTTTATAGTGACATCACTAGATGTCAGGCTAACCTGGCTCCTAATGGACAGTACTGGCTTCTGACAATCAGAAATCAAACCTGACATTGTGTTGACATTGGCCGACATTTTGTGAGCCAAGGGAATAGTTCCATGCACACGCGTGAATATTGAGTGTTTGGATTCCAGGACAATCTTCATCCCATGTTAACAGTATCCATATGAGTTACCCTAAATGACTCGTTCAGATCTGAATTTAGTTCAGTGCACGAACTCTAGTACTGAGGAGGGTATGAGTGTTTTTCTAGCGATTAGGACACAAGTCTCTATATATAGGGATAATGTTACCTCGATAGCAAGTTCGCAAGGGATACTTGTATATAGATGGAACATTTGATAGGGATATTGTTATCTCGATGGGACGTTTGATCGGGATACTGCATTGGTAAGTTTAATCTGATGATATGTAGAACAGATTCTTCCTCAATCACTAATGTATAGCGAACAGTAAGAATGAGTGTGAGTGTCTTTGGACTCCTCTACTTCACATGGCAAACATATGGTAATTTTGCTATACTCCTCACACAACTTTGTTTTTTTAAAAACTGTGTAAACTCCACTTGTGTTTCTTTACTATTACACTATTATTATACACCTAAATATGCGGACAATATTATTTATTAATCCGTACTGCAACGTGACTGTCGTGTATCCGTTTAAAGTGTCGTCCCTGGAGTGAGAGGAATCAACACCCACATTATATTTTAACCCCTTATTATCCTGGAGAAACCCCTAGAATCCGTCTACAAAACTCCGTCAGTTTATGGACACCTCTTTTTCTCTCTCTATCACTGCTTTATCATGCCCCCTCTCATTCTTCCCCAACGCATCATACTCAACAACTCTAGCTTCTAAAAATTAATAATAATTAATTTATTAAAAAGAAAAGTGTAATGTATGTGAGAAGCGTATGCGAAGAATGTGTGACGTGTTCTATAATGTGTGTAGAATCGGACCCTCAGATCAATAGCACAGTCAGTTCATCCTTGCAAGGACACACCACAGCACGTTAGGTCAGCACAAGATAACCTCACCGAGTGATGTATCTCACCTGCCAGACACTGACTTTCTTCTGTATCTACCTGGTAATCCATCGACATGATCCTTCGAAATAGATACGGTTTATTATTTACTACTGATCATGAACCGGTTGCACACTGCACATTATAAGTCCCTATAGTTCTTAAAATGTACAAATCTCTGTACTGTGAAAATAAGTATCACTGTTGTTGGAAATAGACTTGATCCTATCTATTGTCTATAGTGTCTAAATTACAATGTTCCTTGTAATATTTCCCTGGAATCTACCACACCATGTGAATGTTACATTTAAAGTTCTCGTGTAGTTACTAATGTTCGTATGAGGTGTGGTGTCTCAACAAACATCACCCTTCCTAGGTGAACCTTAACACACTGGAATCGTTAAATGGTTTCGCTCATCTGATCATAGGCCCAGCGTAAGCATTATTGAACAACTTTCTTCTTTGACGTTATTCATTTTCCGTAAGAAGAACATTTACTGTTCAACTGGTGTTCTTCCCAATCGTAGTAAACTTTCTTCAAAACTCGTGTAGAGCTTCTTCGTAACTGGCAGGGAACCTGTTAGAGAAATAATACACCGGGTGAAAGCACCAGTCACTGATCCTACCAGCTGAGTGTAGGCCTACAGCCTTGCTAAGATATTTATCAGTGAACTAAACTCTGTCATAGAGCAGATGAGCTTATCACCTAGGTCCGAATCAGGTTATGATAAGGAAAGGCCAATAAACAGAGTGCAGAACCCCAGTGGGCACCTCACTGAAAGATCCCACTATTGGACACTTCCCCCATTTCCCAATCCATTCTTAAATCTCTCCAAATATCACCCCACTACACTATTCTCACTAGCAGAGCTAATTCTCCCTTCCCTACTCTATTCTCAACTAACAGAGCTAATCATTTCCTCACCCTAGCTAGTGTTAACAAGGCTACTGCCTATTTTAATTAGGCCTAAATACACTATCTGTAAAACCTTATGCAACACCGCATCACTCCTGGATGGCATCTACAACTTGCCATAAAGACATATGTTATTTAATGTTAATTAAATCTAACACAGTAGATGCTCTCCGAATTCCTAACAGCGGTACAGAAACACGTCAGCTCTAGTCAACTTGCTGGTCTACACTGACTGTAAACAAGTCAGGTTTTTGTCAAAGAGCCTGGAGTGTTCTAGTGAAGTTCTTTGAAGTCAATATATCAGATGTTCCAGGGGCATACTATCCATTTCAGAATAAGTTCTCTCCCCTTTGTTTAATCAATGCAAAAGTTGTCTTCCTTGTTATGACAACCATCACAGCTAGCGTGTTTCCTGCATTCTTCCGATCGGCAATTCAACCTGCCTACAAATTTCCGTCTTGTGGAGAACTTTCAAAGACGGCTATTGTGCTTTGATCCGACTTCTTTTTCTGTACTGGTTAAAAAACAATTGTGGCCTTGAAAACATGCTGTCTCGGTTAGTTTTTTCATCTTATAGCCAATTTACAGTGGGTTCGTGACAGTGACCAGTAAATATTGTTTCTCACACGCGAAATCAAATGCAAGATAAATTAAACACAATCCATGATCAATCAACTAAGGAAAAGACACAGATACTGAAAAGGAGCAAGCAAACATGAAAACCTGATCTCTCTATGTGAACATTTATACTTCGAGGAGGTGGAATCATACACATGTATAGGTTGCAATGTAGACACATTTGGGAGAATAGACAGAGATGTATAAGAATATGAAAGCTTTTATAATACTGGAATTTATTTCACTCCAAAGTCATATCAGTATTCCTGTATGAATCGGAAACACAGGGAAGAAATTTAAAAAAATTACTAATAAACTGTAAACTTTCATTAACTGACGATTGTGTGCAGAATAGAAGACTAATGGTATAACTAATATAAATGAATCAAGAGGATGGGAGAAAATACTGGAGCTGTATTAGAAACACAACGGCAAGTTGTTATCAGTTGTAACTAGAGTCCTTATTCTGGAACCCACAGGGTTAAACTGTTTATTGCATATCCTTTGTAGGACTTTACAATCAACCCCAGCTTTGGTTTGCTGTTGGTGATTTACTAAGAAACTGTATTTGTGTAGATTGTCATTGCTTTCTATGTGGCCGACGCCTCATACCATCATAATCAACGCTCGGGGATCTGCTTCCAAATTCCCCCTTTGGCTTATTTCGAAACCTCGACTCGGTATGCAGGGGAATTGTGAAACGCAAATTATTGGAGAGACTTGATCGCCCTTGTCTTCTTCAGATCAAGTGCCAGAAAAAGAAGAAGAGGAGGAAGAAACAGACGAATCGTATGGTGAAGAAGCGCATGCGTGTAGGTTTCAATATCACAAAATTGCAAAACACAATCTTGAGCCGCCAATCCTAGGCCTATGGACTTCTTATGATGGATCCAATCGGTAGAAGTAGGTCGGCATTCCACCGATGCATCACCTAAATGTCCCCCTACAATCATAAACAGACACACACAGCTTGACGTTTTCATACAAAAACTCGTCCATCTTCTGGCGTTGAACAATTTACAGCGCCGCCTGTGAACGATTGCCGCCCTGTCTAGCGAACGTGACATCGTTTCTGTACAGTGAATGCTTCCACTTCCCAGACATTTCCCGATCTAAACTGTCTCCTTGCATCAGGCGTCTGGACGTAATTAAACATATTTTTGTTTATCTATCAGCTCCGCGTATACAGTGATAGATCACCCAGTAGCTTAAGAAGTAAAGGGCGTAAAAGAGTTATTGTTCTTGGAGCACCTTCCCCGCAGCAAACGTAATCTCATATAGAAGTCAACTGTTTGGCAGTTAGCGCTAGACCAAAAAATCTGGTGCCATCTGCAAGAAATTTATGCCCGCTAGCATATGGAAGGGCTAAAAGCTTTTGTATTGATGTTGCAACAAATTTCTCCATTATGGCAACATCGAGGTGAGTACTTAAAGATGTTTATGGCTTTGAAAGGGACATAAATTTATCCCTTTGATGTTGCTAAGTGAGTTGAGTGGTGTTCGTTGTGTCCTTGTTTCTTAGTTTTGTGTTTTCAGCGATAATTGTTGTTAAAAATTGGGCAGTGAAGCGTCTGTCTTGTTTATATGTGATGTTTTGTGTTCACAGAAAAGATGTTGACATTTTATTTATCATTCAAGGTATTTCTTAAGTTTTGGTTTCGTTTGCGTCGCTCCTTGTATAAGTTCACCGATCTGTAGTCGATTAAATAAATACTTAAAAGCATGTCTAATAGCAAGAACCTGCTGTGGATGTATGAAGTGACCATCAATATTGTATGCATGAGTGTACAGAGGAATATGTGACCAGTCTTTGCTTGATATGTGGAATGTAAAGAGTTGACATTGAACAATCGTCGGATGACGCTTACGTCTTTGTCAGAATAACGTCCTAATATGACGCCAACGAGCTACCTGTGGTGTGTATGTCAAGTGGTAGGACCATCACATTTTGTAGGCATGTGTGCCTGGAGGAATAGGTACCAGACATTCACTCCCGCAGCGAACGTAGACAGCCGACATGAAATCCTCGTCAGATCGCGGTCATGTTATTGTCAGCGTGTCTTCCTAATCATTACACAAATGTATCAGCCTGACTACTAAATATGAGCTTACTAGCTGACCCGGCCCGGCTTCGCCCAGACCCTGGTGGGGAGCATCTCATTTAATTCATATAAGTAGTCATATAAGTTCTCGTTCCCGTTACCGACTATCTGTCTGTCTGTCTGTCTGTCTATCTGTCTGTCTGTCTGTCTGACCCGGCCCGTCTTCGCCCAGACCCTGATGGGGAGAATCTCATTTAATTCATATAAGTAGTCATATAAGTTCCCGTTCCGACTATCTATCTGTCTGTCTGTCTGACCCGGCCCGGCATCGCCCAACTCCTGGTGGGGAGAATCTCATTTAATTCATATAAGTAGTCATATAAGTTCCCGTTCCCGACTGTCTGTCTGTCTGTCTGTCTGTCTGTCTGTCTGTCTGTCTGTCTGTCTGTCTGTCTGTCTGTCTGTCTGTCTGTCTGTCTGTCTGTCTGTCTGTCTGTCTGTCTGTCTATCTATCTATCTGTCTGTCTGTCTGTCTGACCCGGCCCAGCCCATGGTGGAGAGCATCTCATGTAAATTATATAAGTAGTCATATAAGATCCCGTTCCCGACTATCTGTCTGACTGTCTGTCTGTCTTGGGTAAATGGAGGAGGGAGGAGGAAGAGGGAGGTGGAGGAGGGAAGAGGAGGGAGGAGGAGGGAGGAGACAGGAGGAGTAGGGAGGAATAGGAGGGAGGAGGAGGGATTAGGAGGAGGAGGGAGGAGTAGTGTGGAGGAGGAGGCGAGGAGGAGGGAGGAGGAAGAGGGAGGAGGAGGGAGAAGGAGGGAGGAGGAGAACGCAGGAGGAGAAGGGAGCAGGAGGAGGAGAGGGAGGAGGAGGGAGGAGGAGGGAGGAGGAGGAGAGAGTAGGAGGATGGAGGAGGCGGAGGGAGAAGGAAGAGGGAGGAGGAAGAGGGAGAATGAGGAGGGAGAAGGAGGAGAAGGAGGGGGAGGAGGGGAGGAGGAGGGAGGAGGAGGAATGTGAAGGGAGGAGGAGGGAGGAGGGAGGAGGTAGAGGGAGGAGGAGGAGGAGGGAGGCGGAGAGAGGAGGAGGAGGGAGGAAGAGGGAGGAGGAGGAATGTGAAGGGAGGAGGAGGGAGGAGGTAGAGGGAGGAGGAGGGAGGAGAGGAGGTAGAGGGAGGAGGAGGAGGGAGGAGGCGGAGAGGGAGGAGGGGGAGGAGGGAGGAGGAGGAGGAGGGAGGAGGAGTGATGAGGAGGAGGGAGGAGGAGAGAGGAGGAGGAGGGAGGAGGAGGAGGGAGGTGGAAGAGGGAGGAGGAGGAATGTGAAGGGAGGAGGAGGGAGGAGGTAGAGGGAGGAGGAGGGAGGAGGAGGAGTGAGGAGGAGGAGAGGGAGGAGGAGGAAGGAGGAGGGGGAGGAGGGAGGAGGGGGAGGAGGGAGGAGGAGGAGGAGGGAGGAAGAAGGAGGAGGAGGGAGAAGGAGGGATGAGGAGGAGGGAGGAGGAGGAAGAGGGAGGAGGAGGAATGTGAAGGGAGGAGGAGGTAGAGGGAGGAGGAGGAGGGAGGAGGAGAAGGGAGGAGGAGGGATGAGGAGGAGGAAGAGGGAGGAGGAGGGAGGAGGTAGAGGGAGGAGGATGAGGAGAGGGAGGAGGAGGAAGGAGGAGGGGGAGGAGGGAGGAGGAGGGAGGAAGAAGGAGGAGGAGGGAGAAGGAGGGATGAGGAGGAGGAGGGAGGAGGAGGAAGAGGGAGGAGGAGGAATGTGAAGGGAGGAGGAGGGATAGGGAGGAGGGGAAGAGGAAGAGGGTAGGAGGAAGAGTGGAGAGGAGGAGGGAGGATGTAGAGGGAGGAGGAGGGAGGAAAAGGGAGGAGGGAGGAGGAGAGAGGAGGAGGAGGGAGGAGGTAGGAGGAGGAGGAAGAGGGAGGAGGAGGGAGAGAAGGAAGGAGGAGGAAGAAGGAGGAGGAAGAGGGAGGAGGAGGATGGAGGAGGGAGAGGGAGGAAGAGGGAGGAGGAGGAAGGAGGAAGAGGGAGGAGGAGGAGGGAGAGGGAGGAGGGAAAGAGGAAGAGGGTAGGAGGAGGAGGAGGGGAGAGGAGGAGAAGGAGGGGAGAAGGAGAAGGAGGAGGAGGGAGGAAGAGGGGATAGGAGGAGGGAGGAGGCAGAGGGAGAAGAAGGAAGGAGGAGGAGGAAGGAGGGAGAGGAAGGAGGGAGAATGAGGAGGGGAGAAGGAAAGGGAGGTGGAAGAGGAGGAGGAGGGAGGAGGAAAGAGGTAGGGGGAGGAGGAGGTAGAGGGAGGAGGAGGAAGGAAAGGGAGGAGGAAGAGGAGGAGAAGGGAGGAGGAGGGTGGAGGGAGGAGGAGGAAGTAGAGGGAGGAGGAGGGAGGAGGTAGGAGGAGGAGGAAGAGGGAAGAGGGAGAAGAAGGGAGAAGGAGGAGTGAGGATGATGAGGGAGAAGGAGGCAGGAGGAGGAGGAGGGAGGCAGGAGGAGGAGGAGGGATAAGGAGGGAGAGGGAGGAGAAGGGAAGATGAGGGAGGAGGGGGAGGAGGCGGAGGGAGTAGGAGGGAGGAGGATGGAGGAGGAGGGGAGAGGAAGAGGGAGAAGAAAGAGGGAGAAGGAGGAGGGAGTCGGGAGAGGGATGAGAGGGAGGAAGAAGAGGAGGAGGGTGGAGGGAGAAGGTAGAGGGAGGAGGAGGGAGGAGAAGAGAGGAGGAGAGAGTTCGCCATTCCGAATTCATACTCGTCTAGTTCTTCCCTTCTACACGACTGTAGATAACTTCCTTACACATAAAAAGATGAATTGTTATTGATATTGCCGTGGCATGGAGGAATATCAGCAGCAGAGTTGATCCAAAAAACCAAAGACTGAGATCTACGGAGAGCCATGAACGCCTACGCCAGCCGGCACGGCACTTGATGATGATGATTGCCGTGTGACGATTCTGTGTAGTCACGTCATTTTCTTCCCTTTCCCTAGCGTTTTGGTTCGGGGATTCTTTCATCATCATCATCATATATTTACGTACGTATTTTGGGAGGGGAGGAGGGAGGAGGAGGAAGAAGAAAAAAATCTATGACAGTTGACAGCTCTGGAATGAAAGGAAGGTGTGTAGAAAATTTCATCTCAATCGGATGGGCCGTTCGCGAACAAATAAAGGACATACATATTTACATATTTACATACATACACTTTGTTTTATAGATATATAGATTAAGCAAATGTGTGTTTTGTTGACGCAGCTGACCTTTGCGCTGTGTTCAATAAACAAATGCATGTCGAGTTTATGAAACCACAACTACACAACAACACTTGGGAATCTGCATCCTTGTCCAGAATGAACGAGACGGGGGAGAAGCGGGAAGCTGCCAGAAATTAACATTTGGCCAAGAACAGAAAACATTTGATTAACCAACACAGAACTTGTATAAGCAGTCGATATATTCTGACGAAGATGTTCAGGGGTATATGAGAGCATCTATGGACCTGTCCGGGCTGCGATGGCGATGGTCCCTACTAATCACACATGACACATCAAACTCAGTAGATCAAAGAGCCACATTTACAAACAAGAGAACAGGGCGTAAGTAACATACAATCATCAAGGAAATATCCCTTGCAAGGTACAAACATAGAGAATCAGTACAAGGCAAAAAATAGGTACGAACAAATAACATGCAGACTTCTATAAACATATGCAGACAAACAAGACATACCAACTTAAATATCGTAAAGATTAGGAATCAAGATTGCTTTGCGTTGATTTCGATTGTATAAGGCATCGTCCTTTTAGCACCTATAGTAAAATTGTCTAGTAAACCACAAACAGGTAATAGATTGCAAATACTGAAAAGGATAGCAACAAACCCTTTTTTTAAGATTAAGAGTTAACCGGCAATGTTTAATTATAAACGTACCCATGCCTTACTTAATCGACCAGTTAGGTCAGTTTTGTCGATACATCGCTACCGCCTTTTCCCACCAGCCAATACCGGCTTAATTCGTCCTGGCCTCTTCTAGTCTTAGTCATGGCGCGTAGGGGTTACCCGACTTTCTCTGTAATCCCGTATACTCTCGTGAGTAACGTGACGTGCGCGAGAATCATTAGCGGTTCTCTCCGCGTCGGTAACTTACGGGGTGCGTGAGCCGTTCGCTCAGAAAGCAATAGCAAACTACTGAGCGTAATATTGCCAAGAAATCAACAATCAGCTGAAAGATGTTGATGTAAACGATATGCAAAAAAAAAAACAAAAAAACATGCGTGTTGGGGACACTTGGTGACAACTGGTAAGATCGAGGGGAACAGACCAAGGGGAAGACCTAGAAGCAAGTACCTGGATGGCTTGGCCTTGTGGCATGGTCGAGACAGAAACACGGAGCTGATCCACGACTCTGGTGATCGAGTGAGATGGCAGAACATGACCGCCCACGCTTATCGGCATGGCACATGATGGATGGATGGTAGGGGGAATAGCGGTACCGTTGGTCAGGGTTCGAATTCGCACGGAAGCGGATTTTAAATTGATTTTCTCCCAGGTCAGTCCAGTCTAAAATTGGAGCGAAGACATAAAGGCTACCGGCGTGATGTTGACCTCGTCATCCCACGAGTGCCGATGGATCTATGAACATATGCATCTAGCACACTATGCCAAACACGTCGTAAGGCATATAACAGTGTCCTTTATTTTATTTTAACATAAAAGTCGCTTGTCTGTCAAACCAGTGGTCCGGGTTTATCTCAAACAGTGGCAGAAGTATTTTTTCCCCGGCCTGTAATGTTTAGGAGTCGACCCAATCTCAAACATGTACACCAAACAGTTGTCATTGTTTTTATGGGAATTTCCCAGGAAGGTAAGCTAGCGTAGAAAGGAACTGGTCACCTGTTTTCATTAGCCGTGGAGTAGAACAGGTGAAAGCGTAACAATCACATTTAGGCACGACACAGTTTACCTCGTTTACCTTCATGTGGCCGTCTCCGTGGCGAAGTTCTTACGAACACGGTTCGTGATCCTGTATACCCGTGTTCGAAACACAGGTGTGCGCGATTTTGCAGCAGACCGTGTTGCGCTGGTTTTCTTTAACGTATATGGTATATATGCCGGTCGCTCAGAAAGCAATGGCCAACTACTTAACGTAAACTTGCCAAGACATCAACAATAGCAAAACATTGCTGGCGTTGCCTGCTAATGTCCTTAAAGGGTGTGTAACTAACTTTTTTTTTAAAAACCTTAATGAGACGTCACGTGGTCGAAAGGATAAGTGCTCGCACTCTTAAATGTCCAGTTTGCTGATGGCGGGGTTAGGCGGTTCAACCTCTACGTCGGCATTAAGTTAGACTTAAACGTTGAATTCTCGTTAAGAAAGCAATGGCAAACTACTGAACGTAGAATTGCCTAGAAAATAAACCTTTGGTTGTTTGATTGATTGATGAATTCAATCTAGAAAATTGAGTTATACATTATGAGTCCGATGAGTTGACCTTCAAATCCTTTGATTCCAGAAAGGAGCTTGCATCTGTCAGAGTGAGACTAATAAACACACTTTCTTTCCCATCCGGTAACCAAGTAAAATCTACACGGGTACTGTTTTACGGAGGAATCCTTCACCACTCCACGCTCTGAATCTAAACGATGTGTCCAAGGCCAGGTACTGGAATTTCACATATGCAGAAATACATATTAGGATGAGACCAGGTTATCATTGAGTGCAGAACGTACAGACTGATTGAAATTAGGTTACGTTGGTAATGGGCTTTAGACACTTCATTGTCAACATTATTGTATGGTTCCGAGGCATGTTCCGAAGCATAGACAGCTAATACACAATGTGAGAGTAAGAACTGGGCTGTTTTACATGTTGTTACATAACCGGCTCTGTGGCAATGGAGTTACGAAGGCAATTCGCAGCCCTGCATACCGCGTTCGAAACACAGCCGCGAGTGATTTTGAAGCAGATCGCCTTGCGTTGGTTTTCATACAATGCTTGTGTGCCGGTAATTCAGAAAGCAATGGAAAACTACTGAAAGTACACTTGCCATGAAATTACAAATAACCAAAACATGCTGGGGATGACTGCGGCGTTCTGTAAAGAATATGCAAGTAACTTTACATAGACGAGTATGTAGAGTACCATGACCAAGGAAGAAAGCAAACAATGAAGTATGACAAAAACTGGCTATAAGAGCAAGATTCAGACAATTAAGGTACATACAAAACGACGTAGATTATTGTTAAAGAATGTGCTGGACGGAGAGGGAGTCGTGCACGAGGAAGAAACGTTACAGGGGATGGACAACATAAAGAGATAGGCTGGGAGAAGCTTATATGAATGGCATCATAAAAACGATGGGAAAAGTGTTGGGGACTAATTTTGGCCGACTTCCAATGTCTAGATGGCATTAGAATGATTGATTGATTGCCAAGAAACTCCACCCCATACCACAAATGAATGCTCAGAGGGAGGAGCCATATAATGCGATATTTAGATATTGAACGCATATCATCAAAAGATCATCTTATGGCTTCAATAAAAGGGTGGGGTGACTGAAGAAGGCCCGCAAAAAAGGAGTAAATTCTACTGAGTACATACAATATATGTTTTCTGCAGATCTGTTCCCTTTGGACATCTTGCTGGGCTGGTGTATGTTACCAGTACCGATCAATGAACCACTAGCGATCTATAAAGAAATCATAACGACCAGAAAATATCAATTGCTACCGATCTTTCGAAGGTAATTATATAGTAGGTCCTTGCAGAACGTCGCTCTCATTAGAGCCCACAGAAAAGATTCTCCAGTCTTTGCCAGCTTCCCCGCCCAAGCACTTTTATGCCCAAGGTACCAGGCATGTGGCCATCTTCGTGTCAATAAACACTATGCCTGTTAGCCTATGTTAATCGAACCATGCCTACCATGACTGTCCTCTTCAGACAACTGCGGCGCTCACAATGGCCAGAGTATTTCAATTTACGAGACAAGATGCTGCTTCTGAGCCAGCCAGTTTACTTAGGTGTTCAGTTCTTAAAGAATATAAGTATTTCTCATCTTCGTGGTATTAGGAAAAATTGTTCTGTAACATATAATTCTTTAACTTCAGTTTTCTAATTTAGTGTTTGATTGATTGATTGATTGATTGATTTAAGAGCCGACATCACAGCATTCGAGGCATTCCCATAAGTGCTCCGTCGCCATCCTCAGCAGCCAGCGAAGAGTTCCAACACCAATAGTACCAGTAGCAATCTGATTATATGTCCGTCTCGCCTTTCCTCTGAGCATCGAGCGTCGGCCAGATCCCCTCGTCACTCCTCGCTGTCTCATTCTTGCCAGACCATGGTGACCCATTTGCTCCTTCGAGGTGTGCACATGCTCCCACAAGACCGCAACCACGTCTGCCTTGTCATGCATCAATATTCCACCAAGTTTTGCAGAGCCAGCCAATCTGTCCGCCTGTTCATTCCCCAGCACACCGGCATGCCCCGGAGAAAAGATCCAGGCGATGCTTGCCACCTGTGTCCTCCGAAGCGAGGCAAGCCACTCTGTACGAAGCATGCCTGTCCTCACCTTCTTCAGAATGCTTTATGAGTCACTTACAATCACGATGTGTGTGTGTATCGTATTCTCCATCCAGCGGAAAGCTGCAGTGACCGCCTCCACCTCCATTCTAAAGCTAGATGTTGTGGTATCATATGCCAGGCTCTCCTGCACCAAACGTCAACCATTAGCTTTTGCTACGAACCCCCAGGCACTTCTCCTACCTCTTGACATCGAACCATCTGTGTAGATGATCACATCACCAGAGCGAGCATTATCCTGAATTATTTGCTCAATTTCCACTTCCGTGGCCCCTGCTGGCCACTCCCTGCACTCCCGGCTCAATGTGATTATGACACTGCATATGTCTGACTGCTACGCTGGCACTCTGACCCACTCCTCTCCTCGCCTAATGTTCTCCAAGGTGCACACGTGTCTGATCGTATCCTTCGCCTGAGCCATCCATGAATTCCCTCTTATGAGTCGCTGACCCTTAGCTGCTTCCAGCGCCTCATGCAAATTTAGTTTTTGAGAAATTGTCAACGACTCACATATTTATGTTGTCAAAAGGAAAGATGCATGTTTTGAATAATTATACTATAATGTGTTTTCCAGTGTCATGTCAAAGGCTCCAAGTATTGTTTAATCTATTAATTGCAACTGTCAGCTACGTCTGTCTTCTTATAAACATTGTGTTTGCTTATTGGTTTAGACCAGGAACTCTAAAAACGTCCCAATGAAAACAGGCCATCTCAGATCTTGCTGAGAACAAATCATCTCGGTGTGGGAAAGGTCTTGCTGAAAACACGCATCTTGGGGGTCTTGCTGAAAACACACCATCTCGGGTCTTGCTGAAAATACGCCAGATGGGGAGATCTTGCTGAAAAGCACGCCATCTCGAGTCTTGCTGAAAACCCGCCATCTGGTGTGTGTGTGTGTGTGTGTGTGTGTGTGTGGGGGGGGGAGTGTCTTGCTAAAATTAAGCCTTATGGTTGTCTTGCTGAAAACGCGCCATCTGGGGAGGGGATGGGGTTTGCTGAAAACTCGCTTTCTCGGGTCTTGTTGGAAACACATCATCTCAGGTCTTGCTGAAAACCAGCCATCTAGGATTGCTTTGCCGAAAACACGCTATCTCTGATGAAAACATGTCATCTGGAGTCTAGATGAAAACACGCCCTCTGGGGTGTTGCGATCAAACACTGTCAACAGTGAGAAACAAAACGGCAGACTGAAAAATTGTAACAACAAAAAGTGCAAATGGATCGGAATCCTTACTTTCTTAACGTGAGAGGTTAAACTCAAATACTCACTTTCACGAATGTCAAATGCACACAATTTACCAAATGAAACGCGCAAATTATTTATCAACGGCCACTTTACAATACTACAGTTGAAAGATACCCGGAAGATTAAAACAACTTCAGCTGGCCCATCACAACTTTGAACATACAAGAAATGGGGCAACACTCTTGTAGAAGGAGAAACCTCTAGCGATGATTAAATATTCTCCTGCTGTTATTCACTGACGTGTTTCTAAAAGCTCTTTAAATTTTAAATTCTTTGGTTTAAAACCTTGCTATGATGCTGGTCACTTCATTTTATTGTTTTGTTCCAACGTCGCAATTCTATTCTCTTAGGATTCCTCAAATACATGTGTGATATAGTTATTTTCCTTTACTCTGGATATACTTACGTTGAAGGATCTGCAACATTTAGTAGATGCGGTTGTTGCTTACAGTGAATAGCTAGAGTTAGAATTAAATTGAAGAAGACACAGATTATGGTCGTCACTTTATATTTGGCATATCCTTTTACAAAACGTTGCAGTCAACATCACCATTTTTCAGCTGCTGTTGATGTACTAGGCAAGATTACGCTCAGTAGTTTGCCATTGTTTTCTGAGCGACCGACTCACATACCCCTAAGTTACCAACGCGGCGAGAACAGCTACCGATTCTGGCGCAGGTTACATTACTCATGAGAATATACGGGATTACGGAGAAAGACGTAAATCCCTATGCCAGGGAGACCGGCTGGTCGTCACTAGGAAGAACGAAATACAACAATGTAACATACAGGTAAATGGGAATATTCTTTAACAATTTAATCGGTACAATTATCTCGGAACAGTCATATCATCTGATGGGAGATGCCTTGAAGAGATTAGAACAAGAATCGCCATGGCGAAAGTAGCCTTTCGCAAGATGAAAAACATACTGACCAATAAAAAGATGTCAATTGCAACGAGAAAAAGAGTGTTGAGGTGCTACATAGAGCCTGTACCTTTTGCTTGGATGTGAAGCGTGGACAGTGAGCAGTCAAGCTGAATAACATCTGATGGCTGTGGAAATGTGGTTTCTGAGGAGAATGCAAAGAATACCGCGGACAGACAGAAAAATCAACGACCAAGTCCTACAAGAAACAAATGAAAATCGTAAACTGGTTAGAGAAATTAGACATAGACAGTTACAATTTGTTGGACATGTTATGAGAAGAAAAAATTAGAGAACTTGGTGACAACTGGCAAGATCGAGGGGAAGAGAACAAGGGGAAGGCAGAGAGGTAAATACATGGATGACTTCACCACGTGGCATGGTCGAGACAAGAACATTGAGCTGATCCACGACTCTGATCATCGAGTGAAATGGCGAATCATGACCGTCCACGCTTACTGGCATGGCACATGATGGATGGATTAACCTATGTATATGCGTGCCTGTGTGGAAGACACTAATTTCTTACATATTCTCGCTCAAGATATTGCTCTCGCTGTGTGACTATTTTATACTCTTCACTGCCGAAGACCTGTTTTATAAGCACCGTCTTACATAAAAGAAACAACATATGTAATACTCTAACACATGCTGTGTTTTAATTAACATACATAAGTAATATCATTGTAAATGGCATTCCTCTCCTGGTTTGCTGTTACCGGAGATTGTGGGCAATTTTCATTTTGCTTTCGCCAACTTGGTGATCGATGTGTCTATCCAGTTTCGTGCTTCGTCTCGTTGTAACGCTACGATAGTGGCTTTTTTCAGCAGATGGTGTCATTGGTCAAATATTGTCCCGGTAGGATGTGTGTGAAGGTGAATATGTACTCGTTTCCATATATATATATATATATATATATATATATATATATATATATATATATATATATATATATATATATATATATATATATGTGTGTGTGTGTGTGTGTGTGTGTGTGTGTTTGTGTGCGTGTGTGGGTGTGGGTGGGTGGGTGGGCGGACGAATGGATGAATGCATGCATGCATGCAGGAAGCAGGCACGGAGGTACGTATATACAAGCGTATGTATGCATGAACGTATTCTTTGGTATGGACTTCAGACATGAAAGACCAGTGGCGGAGAGGTTACAGCATCCTCCTCAGCTCCAGAAGGTATAGTTTTAGAGTGTTTCCAAGAACCATTGGCAACTAATGAGTTCACATACCCTGTTCTCTTGGGTAATGGGGTCGGATACCTAGCCTTCTCGAATAAGGACGACAAACAGGAGGTTCCGTGTGCAAGTCGTGCATGTAAACAATCCTACGGCAAATGGGCATCCTAAAGAGTATACGGTAGAGCGGCTCCCCTGATACAATATATAAGTAACTTGTGACTTAGCCACTAGTAGACAGTGCCAGTTACATCCGATGGAACTTGTCTAGGGCAAGTAAAACTTACACACAAGATGTGAATCAGTCTCCCCGAAATAGAAACGAAGAAGAATAGGAAGAAGAAAAAGATGTCAGAAATTCCACATTCCTATCCTGAATTCTCTTGTAACCATATGACAGCTTTCCACGGCAGTACCGTTATGCTTAATGCCATAGTGAGGCAACCAGGACTGCAAGAGCTGTGAAGAAAAGGCAGGACAGAAAAACCACTGCAGGAAATCTTCCTCCAGAAACGTCAAGCATTCCTTGCCCACATTGTCAAAGAACATTTCGAGCCAAAATAAGCCTTATCAGCCATCTTAGAACCCACGGCTCCATACCTTCAACCCCACTGGATGAAATGAATGGTCATCATCATTCTTGATGGACAAACAACATAATCTCTACTACTCTTCTTGGCTTACTATGGTTTTCTTCCCCAGTTCGCGTGAATGACCATGTCTGGCCTGGAATTCCAACCATCACATCCTTGTAATTGTTTTTCGGCCTCCATGTGTTTCCTGCATTCGTAATATCATTGTTTTCTCAATGCCCACATTCCACATTGGCTATAGATATGTCCTCAATCTTTAGCAACATGTTAAAATGCCAAGATAAAAAAGGTACCCACTTAACAGCAAACAGCGCTCAAATCGTGTTAACGTAACCTAGTGAATACGAGGTCCCCAGAGATGAGTTTAACACACCGAAGTGTGTTTTCCATCCTCTACGTGGAGGTGCAGTTTTGAATTTTCCTTCAACAAGTTAGGTACCATAGTGGCATTTATCAGACTCTTTCGTACTTTTAGAGGACCCCCACCCCGCGCCACCCCGCCCGCCCCTACACCCCCACACACATACACCCACCTATATAATCTCTTAACGTTGCTTATACCCATTGCATTATCTTCTTGTTAATTGTGTTTTGTGTTGTTAGCTCACTGTGAACTCAAGAGCAGTCCATACATGTGCTACTTCTTCTAGTGCACTGGACTCAAGTTTGCTTTCCCTATTGCCAGTGTCCTTCGCCATCAGGCGAACCCACTCCGACATCAGAGGTAATTGTTTACGTCTTCAAGTCAAGAAAGAGAAGTCATTATATTAGTCTAACTGACAGCTGACAGCACGCCGGGTGTTTAAAAACGAGCGCTTTTATCTATACGGCCATGCTGACCTTCTTGTTAATGACTGATTCTGTTTTACTGAACCAGGCGACTCTCTCCAATCATCATGACAATTGTCTGTTGTGATGAGCCGATAACGTGTCATTAATCTTGACATGGTGCAGTGAACAAAGCGGGAGTCTCATTCAGTTTGAATGACTCACTCACTGGGGCTGACATACAAGCACCCACATCTACACCTCATATATTTATTCACAAACACGGAAAAACACCATTAATATACAGTCGTCTCACATTACCTCCCCATCAAAGACACCATTATCCACACCTGTGATATACGCGGCGATACATAAACTTCGAATATTTGATATATCATCGATAGCCCACACCTTCGTGGCTTTGAATATTTAATGACCTCAGTTTTGACTAACATTTGAATACATCATTTAGACTTTGGTTGAATGCCCACTAGTGGCACGGTAAAACACTTTAAGATCAGATAGGAAATGGGGTCATTATAGTCTAAACAAAATAGACAGGGGTCGTTATAGTTTACACAAAATAGACAGGGATCATTACAGTCTACACAAAATAGACAGGGATCATTGCAGTCTACACAAAATAGACAGGGATCATTACAGTCTACACGAAATAGACAGGGATAATTACAGTCTACACAAAATAGACAGGGATCATTACAGTCTACACACAATAGACAGGGATCATTACAGTCTACACAAAATAGACAGGGATCATTACAATCTACAAAAAATAGACAGGGATCATTACAGTCTACACAAAATAGACAGGGATTATTACAGTCTACACAAAATCTCCTTTAAGGCACAGGCCCTGAGCCATCTCACTCCAATCCATGTTATCCATAAATAACCTATACAACTCAGTCTATGTTCTCTCCATATCAGTCATTTCTGTCTCTTATTTCTTTCCCCGTTTTGGGACTTTATTTCGTTCGATTGTGGATTTCAACCACAGGCCTTTATAACTAATCTCAGGTTTTCTCAATGTGTGTCTAGGACCAGCGTCTTGTTGCCCCTTCGCAATAAACTACATGCATAAAAACAATTCGGGCCTTTTCAATTAAATTGAAATAAACTGAGTTAATGCTTACGTTTCGAGGAAATGCATATCTTTTAATCAGGCTAACATCGCAAAGAAATAATAAATTATTGTTCGTTCAGTTACGTTGTGGGAGTGGCCAAGCCGCCTTTCATCGAGCTTTGAATGTCCAGGGTTTGTTTTTAAACTGCTTTCGTTCAGACCAGCAGTGAAATATTTCTGGAGACGTTCGAGTCTTGCTTGCAGTTCTCCAAAGAGAGACTGAGCCAGGTGGTGTAAACCCAGTGCAATGATGTAGATTCTCTCGTCTTTAACCTCATCGTAGTTTTTTCTTCAAAGTTGTCGATGGCCATGTCGTGCGACCTTTGTTGCATTACTTGCATTATGCGCGGTACTTAGTTCATATCAATGTTACTAAATAGATCATACATTTTCCTATCGCAGAACTTTGGTTATTATTCAAAGAATAAGTATACGAGAATTTGGAAGGTACAACTGGCTGGAATAATACTGACTATCATCATCATCAATCATCATCATCAATCATCATCATCAATCATCATCATCAATCATCATCATCAATCACCATCATCATCATCAATCAATCATCATCAATCAATCATCATCAATCAATCATCATCAATCAATCATCATCAATCAATCATCATCAATCAATCATCATCAATCAATCATCATCAATCATCATCAATCAATCA